>KE152733.1:80899-98867 GCA_000411095.1 Aethionema arabicum
TTTCAAGAGATTGAAATCATCGACGCGTAGAACTTAATACTAGGTTTGGACAAGTGGGGCACTATTCTATGTATTTTTCATTTTTCTTACTTTTTTTGTGTCATGAAAATTATGCATATATATACGACACTTGCTTTATTAATAATTTATTTTTTTTTGTCTTGTTTTTTTACCCTAAGAAATTTAGTTGGAATCTAATCCACGTTTAATTTTAATAGAAAAAAGGGAACTAACTTAACCCAAAAAAAAAAAAAAAACTAATTTATAGTTTTCCATTATAACTTTTTTCAAAAGTCTAAAAGATGTGCGATCTTATTTATGGCGGGTTTGAATAGTTTATTATTCCATTTTATCACTAATTATATAATTTGTATTTAGCCTATAACTAAACTCCAATATGCTTAATTATTTTCACTAACACAAATTAGATAATCCATCCTAAAATGGGGGATTTGCAAAAATACCCTCGTTCAAGCTTTTTTTGCAAAAATACCTTAATCATGCATTTTTTGCAAAAATGCCCTAACACTATACCCAACATTATAAGTGGTATACCCTCACATTTTATGAAAAATTTGGAAAAATATGTTCAATTAGGGTATTTTGCATAATTGATTTTTAGAAAATTTCTTCATTCAAACATTTTTTACAAAAATATCATAACAATAGATCCAAGGATATAATTGGTAAACCCTACAAAAAAGACACATTTGGAAAAAATGTTTGAATTAGGGCATTTTAAGTAATTTCTCTTCTAAAATTACAATAAGTCAAAACTCTTTTAATACTGCTAATTCTATTAATGACCTAGTAATAAAAAATATATAAGAAAATAAAGATAAAAATATATTAAACATTTTATAATTTGAAAAAAAAAAGATTGTTATAATGAAAATATGGGAAGGCTTTTGAGGTATGAACATGTATTTTTCATATTATTAATATCCTAATCCAACAAATAATCCAATAAATAAAAGCGCGTGGGGTCTTTACAGATTAGTGGATCGGATCCCAAGGTTTAATTATCCCCTGATATGGATCTCCTTAATTCTCCAGCTAATCTAATGTACGATTTATATTTATTACTCTTTTTTTATTTTATTTTATTTTCGGCCAATCATATAAATCGTACATTAATTTATTAAAGAGTGAACATTTAATTTTAATACTATATCAAATTGGTTGTGTTTATGGACCTAACATATATGATCTACCCTTTCAAGTGCGGTGTGTACTGTACGTTTGTATCCTCATCTCATGATTTACGTGCTATAACACGTGTTTAATACATTATAATATCAGATTTTCACAATTATATTAGTATATTACATGGTATCCGATCAAACAAATTTTTTAAATAATATATATATATATATATATAATTATGTCAAGTTGAAACATCGATTTAAAATAATAAATATTAATTATATGATAATATTTATCTATTAAATTATGTTTCTAATTAGCAAATAGTGAATTAACCAGTATTTTCTTTTTGAATAATTATAAATTTTACGAATAAAGCAAAATTATTTATAGATATCTATACAGTAATATAGTTTTTTGTAAAATAAAGAAACGTTTTACAAATTTTCAAATTCTTTTTTAGTTCTCTATAGACCACATTACAATGTATTTAACATTTCATAAAATAAGAAAACAATTATACAGTTTATGTATAATCAATTCGATAATATATTTAGTGTCTTCAAGTAAATTTGAATATTTGCGACCAAATAGTAGTACTAACTAAAACTGTTTAAGAAAGCGCAACGAAATAATAAATTATAATTAATGTTGTCTGTCAAAATATCCGTTAAATATTTTTTCGTCTATCAATTTCTTACTTTTGATTTTCTTATATAACAATAATATTTATTTTTTCTTTTTTATTTGGGTAAATGTTTTTCTTAACAATAATATTTCTTGTTTGGTCATAGTTTATTACTTCTGAAATTCAGATCATGATTTTAAAATAAATTACTATATATTGGCAAACCATTTAATAGTCCTATAATTTTTCTGATCAGATTGAATTCAAACCCAATAATGTCAGTTTTTTTTAATTTTAATCAGACTTGTCTCCCTTGACAATTTCAAACTATTACACTAATTAACATCACTTGACTAATTCTCACATGAACCAATTTAATTTTATCAAAATTTAGTATTATATATTTATCTGTTAATTAATCATATAAAGTTGAAAAAAATTAATCATATAAACAGAATATAATTAAACACACGATGCAATACATAAAATTGTTGACCACGAGCCATTGACTTCTTACGACAATTCACCTTTATTAATGTTATATACATATCAATGATTTTTAGCATATGATTTTCATTTCATAACAAAACAATTCTATTTAAATGCAGCAAATTCACCAATCAACATTGTAGATGACAACCATTGGTTTATATATTCGACCAAAACGGTGGTCCATACTTTTCCTATGTGAAACCATATCAATTTTTAGATAAATACTATTATAACACATATATAATTAATATTAAAAATCTCCACTTGTGGAAAGGCAACATAAAATATAGAATGATGACAAAAAAATTTTAAACTATTTGTTTGGAAAAACATATCTTAAACTATTAAATCGGTTAAAATTTTGTAAATTTTTGTTTTTCGACGGAAAAAACTCTTATACTTTATTTGTTTGGCGAAACAAATATTACAGAATTAATTTGACAAAAAACCTATGAACTTTGTTTTCCGACGAAAAAACCCTAATTATTTTTTTACCAAAATCCTTATACTTTATTTTATTTTTGGCAAAAATTTATCCGTTAAATCATTTTTCGTCTCTAAATGAAACGATGTTTAAACACTAAAATTAAAAGTTATTAACTATACTAACTAAAATTAAAATTTAATAGTTTAAACGCATCACTTTGTTTAATTGGATACTAACGCTAATTTAACGATCAATTTAATTGAGGAATTTTTTCGGCGAAAAAACAAAGTCCATGAATTTTTTTCACAACAAAAAAAAAATTAGAAATTTTATCGCCAACTTGATAGTTTCACAAAAAACGGATAGTTAAAGAGTTTTTTCGCTGACATCCTAAAATATATAAATAATATTATAGTACAGTATATATATATACACAGACAGACATATGCATGTCGAAATTGCTAGGTGGAGTCAATATAGCACATGCATTAAAATTTAATTAAACTACTAATTTTCTCTACTCGTTATAAACTCGTATTCGCACAAGCAATAAACTCAAAAAAAAAAACACTTGATCAAAAAAATAAAAATTAAAATGAAAGTGACACAAAAACTAAAGATCATATTGATTCCTTACCCAGCCCAAGGACACGTCACACCAATGCTTCATCTTGCATCGGCGTTTCTCAGCCGTGGATTTGCCGTAACCGTTATGACTCCAGAGTCTATCCACCGTCGGATCTCAGTTACTAATCAAGATCTTGGGCTTACGTTCTTGGCTTTATCGGACGGTCTAGATCGTCCAGATGCACCACCGTCAGATTTCTTTTCTATAGAGAAATCAATGGAGAATATTATGCCACGTCAGCTTGAAAATGTATTAATGGAGCGTGAAGGTGAAAGAGTAGCTTGTGTTGTGGTTGATTTGCTTGCTTCTTGGGCTATTAATGTCGCTGACCGGTTTGGTGTACCGGTTGCTGGGTTTTGGCCGGTTATGTACGCTGCTTTTCGTGTCATTGAAGCTATACCTGAGCTTGTACGGACTTCTATTGTTTCCAAAAATGGTAATTTTTCTATTTAATTTAATTTATTCGCTTATTTTTATAAGATGTTATATATATATATATATATACTGACGAATTTCTACAAATTTAATACTTATTTTTTTGAATTAATTATCGTCTAAATTTATAGTTACATCTACAAAAAAGTGAACAAATATAATTTCATTTTTGGTCACCAACAACAATTAAACGAACAACATTATATATAGTTTATTACCGTATCAAAAACTAAATGAACGACATTATAAAATTAAAACTTTTTTAATTATTGTGTATATATAAATAAATATTTTAGTTATATCATGTATGTGTTTTTACACATTCTCTCGAAACGGGAACAGTTTTTATTCATTCATCTCGAATTGTACATTTCACCCTATCCAAAATTGCTATTATCAAATTATATATATTAGATATCGAAATTAATAATAATAACTTATATCTATGAAATTCTGGTTTATGATATATATATATGTGTGTGAAAACTACACAATACACACAGCTTAAAATGAATTGATTTTAACTAATTAACATATGTTTATGTTTCTGTGGAGGGAATTAATCTGAAAAACAATATTAATATATTCGTTACCAAAAAGGTACATATATAATATAATATATGGTTTTAATATGGATATACGTGTAAGTAATATATAAATTCAGTATTACTTTATAATAAATCACGCCCGTATTCAAATTAATTACGTAAAGTATGCTTTGATGGTAATAAGATAATATAAATATAATTTAAAGGAAATATAAAAATAATTAATTATATGAAATTAAACAATATTGATTTGACCAAAATATATGCTAATTGAGTTTGGTGGAATATTCATGTATTAATTTGGATGGCTAGTTCCCCGAACTTTACGACGATATTACAAAGATGTGATAAATAAAGAGGTCCACATGTAATCATTATATAACACGTTAGAGAATTACAAATAAGTAATAAATAAAGAGGTCCACATGTAATCATTATATAATTATTCAAATCTATTATTCATTTTCAGATTTCTGTACTTAAATTTTATGTGCAGGTAATGACCACGTGTAAAATATTCACTATTTTACTTTATTAATAACATTTTCAAATCTTTATACAAAAAAAAAAATTTAATTAGAAAACGAAAATAAAATAAATAAATAAAACTATTTTCATTTTGAAAAATATGAATAAAATTTCAAAAATAAATAACGAACTTGAGAAAGAAATTTTTATAATTTGAATATATTTTTTTCATTTTTTTCTCAAAGTTTAAAGAATCTCATAAGCATATATATAGAAGATATTGTAATACTAATTAAATAATTTCATATCAATTTTTTAATAATTTTTTTATATTGAAAAAAGTTTTAGTTAGCGAGAACATAATCTTTTATAACACATCGTATTGATTTTTTAAATTAATATATATATTTGTAACATGAATGTATTATGCAGGCTGTCCACGTCAGCTAGAAAAACCGTTAATCTTACCGGAACAACCGTTAATGACCACCGGAGACTTACCATGGCTAATCGGAACTCCGTCAGCCCAAAAAGGCCGGTTCAAATTCTGGCAAAAAACCCTAGAAAGATCAAAAAATCTCAAATGGATTTTAGTAAACTCTTTCAAAAACGAATACAATCACAACACTACAATAAAAAATAAACATTACGACGAACATATTCGTGACAATAATCTAACTAACCACAAAACACCTCAAATTCTCCATATTGGTCCATTACATAACCGAAGTAAACCGAGTTTAACCAAGAATAATCCAAGTTTTTGGGAAGAAGATAGATCTTGTCTTGATTGGCTTAAAGAACAAGAGTTGAATTCAGTGGTTTATATATCGTTTGGGAGTTGGGTTTCTCCTATAGGAGATTCTAAGATTAGAACTTTGGCGTTGGCTTTGGAAGCTTCTGGAAGACCGTTTCTTTGGGCATTAAACCGGGTTTGGCAAGAGGGTTTACCACCCGGTTTTGTGCATAGGGTTACTGTTGCTAAAAATCAAGGAAAGATTGTTTCGTGGGCCCCGCAGATTGATGTTCTTAGAAGTGAATCTGTTGGCTGTTTTGTTACACATTGCGGTTGGAACTCCACCATTGAGGTACATATATATAGAATCACGGTCCGACAATAAATTTCATAGTATTTTTTTTTTTGAGATAAGATATTTAAACGAAAAATTATGCAAAACGTTTTAATTCAATAGGTTTTTTTAATTTGCGTAAGGATATATTAATTGTATATTTGGATGAATTTTTTGCAAAAAAATGACTGAATTAATTCTGATTTTTTTTAAAAAACTCATATTTAAATGATGAATTGTTATCATTTGAAATCCACAATTTTGATAGTTGTATTTTTTAAACCAAAGTGGAATTTTTAATGAAAATTAATTAAACTCTAAATACAAATTAAATCATAACCTTAAATTTAAACCAAAAAATTTAATCTAAATTTGGATTAAGGAAACTAAATTTATTGGTTTAAATTTGAGGTTAGGATTTTTTAAAAAAAACTCGGTCATAAAGTAAACAAGTTATTTTATCCATAAAAAAACTCGGTCATAAATTTGAGGTTAGGATTAAGTAGACTAAATTTATTAAGAAAGAAAAAAAAAAAGTCTCCATTAAAATCCATAAATTCATTCAATTTATTTTTAAAATTTAGATAAATTTCATTCAATTTATTTTAAAGTTCATACTAAATTTATTCTAACTAAAGTTGAATATGAATTTCATTTTAGTTATTTCCATTTAATAGCATTTTCTCATTCAATTTTTATATTTTTTTTCATTTTCTTGCCAAAAGTCATTTACAAGTTAAAGTATATATATATATNATAGGCGGTGGAGAGTTCGAAAAAATTGGTGTGTTATCCGGTGGCCGGAGACCAGTTCGTGAACTGTACATACATCGTTGACGTGTGGAAGATCGGTGTGAGGATGAACGGTTTGGGAGAGGCAGAGGTTGAAGAAAGGCTAAAGAAAGTTATGGAAGATGAAGAAATGAGCCAGAGACTAAAAAACTTGAGAGAAAGAGCTATGGGTAAAGAAGCCAGTTTTGTTTTGGATACTAATTTTAATCTTTTCAAGGATCAATTAAGATGATACTTTATTTGTACCAACAATTATTACATCAAAAATATAAATTTTGTTACTTCAATAATGGAAAGTGGATTTTTTTAAGATTTACTATGGATTTTTTCTCTTTTTCCTCTTAATAAATCAATATTTTATGTAGAGCAAAGTAAACTAGTATCGCGTTCGAGTTCACCAAACAATGAGAAGTGAGACTAGTTTGTGGCTCATATATACCAGAAAAATCTAACATTTTTTTTACATTTGTAATGGAAATCTCATTAGAAAAACAAAAAATAATTAGTTGATTCCAATTAATATATATATTTGATAAACACATGTTATTTAATGAGCCTAAGATTATATTTATATATTTGTTACATTATAATTATATATAAATAAAAAAATATATAATAATACAAAACAAATAAAAAACCTTGAAAACATCTTATNTATAGAAAAAAAATTGAAAGCATAATATTATATATAGAAATTATGGTATTTTAAATTATAAATTATCCTAGATTTTTAAGTTCGGAATTTTGATAATTTAATTTTGTAAAACTTACTCCCAAAAGTACAAATTTTAAATTCTAGTTAACTCAAAATTTGGATGTAATTTTAGGTTTAAGTTTGAAGTTAAAATATATTATTTTTTGTTTAAAGTTGAGTTTCCATTTAAAAAACTTAATTCAAATTTTAAACACTATTTTTGATAGTTAGGAGTTTTGACCCAAATTAAATAATTTAAAATTTTAAAATACCATAATCCGTCGTGTCTTTGAAAGATCATTGAACATATTCTATAGTATATACATATTTGATATTTTTATTTAGTTGATATGGAGAAAATAAATGAATTTAGTTGATGGGGTCAAAATTTAATGCACGCATGTTATGTTACCATCAATTTCTAGAAACTCATTGAATACGATTTTAAAAAAAATTGATTGGCACATTGGGTTGTACAACTTTTTCCTCGTATGCATTTTATTTAATTATATTTTATATCATAAGGACCAATCTATATGTAATCTCAAAAGATTGGTCAATATTGGCCAATATATAAAAAAGTTAGTAAATTGTCAATTTACATACCAACTATTTGGAATTATTTTTTACAAAAAAAAAAACTAGTTGGAATTATTGTATGTACTTTTTATAAATTTTGGACCTAAATATCAGTTTGATGAACTAACATTATCCATTTTTTTTTTAATTTAACACAAAAATATCCATTAATTTTATATTGTCAATTTTTATTTTCTCGTTGTCCACTTAGTTTTTATATCTTTAAATTATATATTATTTTTTTTTCACAGATTAAATATTCATTTTAATTTCATAAACATATAAATAACATATTATTACTCTTGGGTTATTATGTACAAATACCACTTTTTGAAAAATAATTAAAAAATGGGAAAAAAAAGAAAAATAATTAAAAAATATATTACTTGTTAATAAAAATGTAAATAATCCCAAATAAAGTCGAGACACGAGGGACGCGTACGGTAAGACTAAGCAAAAATGGCTGACGTTTTCTTTGACCGCAGAAGAAGAAGAAAGAAGAAGAAAAAGAAAGCAACAAAACCTCTCTGTTAGGAGGACGAATCCTTTTTCGCTGACATTCTCTCTCTTTACGTCTCTATTGTTTTTCCTTCTAAACTCTTGCTTCTCTTCTCTTCTCTTGCTTTAGCTGATCGATTTTGGAAATTGAGCCTGTGAAGTCAAGCTAACCAGTTGATTTCATTTGCTGTTTTTGGTCGACAATCGCCTCGGATTTAAGGGGGATTTCAATCTTGGAGAAATTCCGTTTCTGGTACTGTTGAAGATTTCAAGATTGTTTTCGTTTTCTTCTGGAATTTGAATGCGATCTCTGGTCCATGCTGCTGTTATTTTCTGCGTTTGAAAGAAAATCTTATTCTCTCTTTTCACTGGATTTAGCTTTTTTCAGGTGAGAATTCAACATAACCTTTCAATTTTTGTTGAATCTGTGATTGATTTGGTTAGTAATTCGTCTTAAATTGATGCCAGTTTCGTAAGACTAGGGTATTCTTCAAGAGATCACAAAAAAGACCACTGTATATACTTTTTGAGGAGTTTGCGTTAAAATCCAAAGATAGTAAATGATTGCTTGAAGAAATGTTGTTCTTATGCAAAATTCCGCCACTCGAACTGATCACAGTTTTTGTTGATTTGTAGGTTGTATATAGTATAGATTTCAACTACTGCCATGGATGAAAACAATAGGAATCCATTTGCAAGTACAAGTGCAAGTGCAAGTGCGAGTTCAAGTTCAAGTTTTAGTAGCAGCTTAGCAGATACAGAGGATGATCAAACCATTGCACGTATATTAGCAGAAGATGAGAAGTTAAAAAGTGATGGCAAACTTGGGAAGAGATTATCTCATTTGGATTCTATTCCAGTATGATTAAACTTCCTTTTTTTGACCTAATCTTCTTGCTAACACTGCCAATTTCTTGTATATTTTCTGAATATCCTACTCGCTTTCTTGTATTGGCAGCACACTCCTCGGATTAACAGAGAAATACCGGACATAAATGATGCAACATTAGACCATGAGCTACTCTCTGGAAGGTTCTCATCTTCTTATCAAACAGTTTCTTCAGTGTTTCTATGACTGTATTGCTGCCTATATTCTTCATTTTTCAGTGCCTAAGATGGAATACTAGTTGCGTTGAATCTTTGTAATACTCAAAATATCGGCTTTTCTGTAATGTTTTGGTCTGGTTCGGTCTCCTTTTTGTTCAGGTTGGCTACTTATGGGTTAACTGAACTTCAAATGGAGGGGGATGGAAACTGCCAGGTGCGTTAAAAGGAACATCTATATATACCTTATATGGAGTCTTTTATTGTGTATTTATCTGATCTGGTATATATTAATACTTGTTCTTCAGTTCCGAGCTTTAGCAGACCAGCTTTTTCGCAATCCAGATTATCACAAACATGTAAGAAAGCATGTTGTAAAGCAGGTTAGAGCCTCTTTTTTCTTGTATCCTAAACTTGTGGATTTGTTCAGGGAAGAATGTTAAATTGCATCTTGCTTTTTGCTTATTTCGTCTGCAGTTAGCTCATGTCTTGTAGTTTTCATCAAAACACCGATTTCAATACTTATGAACTGGGCTTAGCTATTTGCTACTTATCTCCTATAATGAATCTGACTTTAGAATGTGCACTTTTCAGTTGAAACACCAGAGAAAGTTATATGAAGGATATGTGCCAATGAAATATAGACACTACACCAGGAAAATGAAAAAGTAAGAATAAAAACATCTTTTGAATTTTGTGTCAGCAAGTAAAAAGTGTTATTGTCTGATTCATTTTTCTCCATTGATGCAAGTAGACTAGGTGAATGGGGAGATCATGTTACACTTCAAGCTGCTGCAGATCGTGTAAGTCAAAAAAAAGGAATTATTAGCTAAGTTTACACAAGAGAAAAATAGTATTTTTCTCTGACATTTTTGTTACTTGGAATCAACTGTAGTTCGAAACTAAGATCTGTTTAGTGACATCATTTCGAGATCAATCTTACATAGAGATACTTCCACATAACAAGAACCCTCAAAGAGGTACACACCAAAACCTCTCTTTATCTTCTTCTTATGTACACATTAATTACAGTTCTTGGCTTAGTTACAGTAAATACTTTGTTTCTTGATCTGTAGAGGCTTGGCTTAGTTTCTGGAGTGAAGTGCATTACAATTCACTATATGCTAGTGGAGGTAAAGTGTAAACTGAGGTTTTAAGTTAATGTATGTATCTTCTGGTTAGTGTTGCATCGTCTTTATTTGACCAGTTTCTTGATATTTGTTCAGATGTTCCAACGAGAAAACCAAGAAGGAAGCATTGGCTGTTTTAAGAGTCGATATTATTAACTCAAACTTGTATACTTCTTACTTTGATTTCTCAGCTTACAATAAATAACCATGTTTACATATTTGTTATTTGTTGAGTCTCTATAAGCTTCCATTTTTAATACAATAGATTATTAATTAATTAATTATTTTTTTTATTTTGTTGAGTTATCATCATCTATCATTATCGAAAATCAAAATACTCATATTATCATATACCATCTTATCATATTATTGTATGTATAGTCCCCTTTACCATCGTTAAGAAAAGTTCTGAAATTAGGGGATCTGAAACAAAATATAAAATAAAATCATATTATAAAAATAAAATAAGTTATAGAAATTTTCTTTTTGCGTGGTATATAAATTGTTTGTAATATTGTTAATTTTTTAAAAATAGTTGCAAAAGTAATTTGAATAAATTTTTTGAATGATTTCTTAACAAAAAAAAAAGTATTGAAATTATTATGCACGTGAATATTAAATAACCAATTAAATGTGGAGTTATTTAAAAAACCTAAATTCACGACAAACAAACAACAACTAAAAAACCACGAAAAAAGTGAACTTTATCTTTTAAATTAATATAAAACAAATTGTAATCAGAGAAAATTCTAACTGATTTTGTTTAGAATATATAGACAAAAATTGGATAAAATCTAATAATATTATTGAGGGATAGAATACTAAAAAAAATAAGAAAAAGGAAAAGGAATAAATTTGCAAAAATAAAATAAAATAAAATAGAATAAAATAGAGTGTGGATTTGCTTTATGCAAGGTTTTGTGAATGTGTCGATGTTACGCGCGGCCAAGGGAACATAACCAAAAAATAAAGGCCATAGCTTTCTTCTTCTTCATCATCATCTCTCTCGCTCGCTTTCTTTCTCCTTCTCGCCGATAGATAATTTACTTCAAATTACTTCCTCTGAATCTTCAAAATCGAAAACCCTTTTACGAATTTCGTCTGATTTTACTTTAACCCTTTTTGTTCGTTTTCTTTATATTTCATCTCCTTCACAACACCCACCTATCTGCTTATACGAAAACCCTAGGGGACCCAAGCGAAGGAATTCGCTCGTTTCCTCTGATTTCTAAAGCTTCTCCTTATCGATTTTTATTTTGTTGATCATGGAGAGATCCGATTCCAGTGATTTTTATAACTTTATTCGAGATTCTTCAGGTGACTACCCGCTTCTTCTTCTTTTCTCTATCACACTGTTTGAAATTCGGGGTTATTTGTTCCTTCTCTGTATGATTTAGCTCTAAGTTAATCTTGGATCCGGAATGCATTGGTTTGTTTAGGGTTGAGCAAAGCGTAGACGAGAATATGCTATGCATCTGTTATTGTTTTATATGATTTAGGGTTTTGGTTGATTTTGTGTAATGGGGATTTCTCTGTTTGGTTTCTCGTACTGAAGTAACCGTCAAAATTCATGTGTTTGCTTAGTAAGCAGTAGTGTTTGTTATACACTTTGCATCTGCTAGATTTTATTGGTCACAGGGAGAGGATTAAGATCAGTGTTTGTGACATTGATTGCTCTAATGGCTGTATTTGCATCTGCAGATAAAAATAATGCACGTTTTGATGCATCTCAATATGAGTTCTTTGGTCAAACTCTAAACGAAGTGGAATTGGGAGGTCTTGCTAATGATGAGATTTCTCCTGGTCTTGGACATGTTGATGATGATGAGTATCACTTGTTTGATAAAGGCGAGGTAAATTTGTATATTTGTTGAAAGCTATTTGAATCTTATGATTGAAAGATGATATGCTTATATATATGTTGATTTCAGAGTGCAGGTTTAGGATCATTATCTGAATTGGATGATTTGGCTACAACTTTTGCAAAGGTAATCATATGTTGTACTTGCAAGTGATGCTATTCGGAGATATGTAGCTTGGTCCCATGTCGTGGACCTATAAGAATCTGAAGAACATGCCCTCTTGTTTAACTTTAAGATTAAATTTTCTTTCTGAACTGATGAGACTGGTCACTGCATATGTCTGTTGTGGTTTTTTAGTCTCAATTGTTGTCGATAATCTTAGTTTTTGTTCTTTTTCTTCTCTTGTGTAGTTAAACAGAGATGTGAGTGGACCGAAACACCCTGGAGTTATAGGTGATAGAGGATCAGGGTCCTTTTCAAGGGAGAGTAAGTTCAATTCCCTAACTAAGTTTTTGTACACTTTTAATGTTCTTGTTTAGTCGGTATAGCGTTCTTGTTTAGTCGATATAGCATTCTTGGTTACTCGGTATAGCGTTCTTGATTACTCGGTATAGCGTTCTTGTTTAGTCGATATAGCGTTCTTGCTTAGCCTTTTATAGTCAAAGCATTCAACTGATCATAAAGGATCTCTTAGCTTTTATACTTTCTACCTTGAATTTTGTAACTCTTTCTTCGGGTCCAGATATTGCAAGTGGTGGTACTTGATTAAATCTTTCGCTTTATATAGATTAGTTTGTTTTACTGCTGTTAATATATTTAAGTTACAAGTTTGGTGAAACATAAAATTAACTGTTTCAAGCTATTAGTTTTTTTTTTTTTTCTGACAGTATTTTATTTTCAGGCTCTACTGCTACTGATTGGACACAAGATGCAGAGCTCTGGTTAGATGAACAAGAACAAGAAGCAAAGAGATGGTCGTCGCAGCCACAATCTTCTGTGCATTCAAAACCATTATACAGAACATCCTCTTATCCACAGCAGCAGCCACAGCTACAACACTACAATAGTGAACCTATTATTCTACCGGAATCATCTTTCACCTCGTTTCCCCCGCCCGGTAACAGATCTCCGGCTTCACACAGCAGCCTCCATCGCGCTCCTTCTCTTCCCGGTACCACTCAGTTCCCCTTTTCTTCTCATTCAAGTTCTAGCTTTCATCATTCAGGATTGTCGCATGGGACCAACTACGGTGGGAATCTGGCTAGATACGCCTCGTGTGGTCCTACACTTGGTAACATGGTGCAACCACATTGGATCAATGATACTAGCCTTCTCCACGGAGATCATTTACATGGTCTGATGCCACAACAGCATCTGCAGTTACCTCCTCGAAACGGACATATGTCACAACATTTGATGTCTCTTCAGCAAAGACAATCTCTAGCTCAGCTTGCTGCTTTACAGTCTCAGTTGTATAGCTCTTATCCTTCGCCGTCACGTAAAGTTCCTTTTGGAGTTGGTGAAGTTAGAGAACATAAACATAAACCATCTCATAGAAGCCGCAAGAATAAAGGTATCTCGCAACAGACATCAGATTTAGCTAGTCAGAAAAGTGAAACTGGATTGCAGTTTAGATCAAAGTACATGACTTCAGAAGAAATCGAGAGTATACTCAAGATGCAGCATTCAAATTCACACAGTAATGATCCTTATGTTAATGATTATTACCATCAAGCTCAGCTAGCGAAGAAATCGACCGGGTCGAAAACAATCTCTCAGTTCTATCCAACTCATTTAAAGGATCATCAACCTCGGTCGCGTAATAGTTCTGAACAGCATCCACAAGTTCATGTAGATGCTCTTGGAAAGATTACACTTCCTAATGTTCGTAGACCACACGCCTTGCTAGAGCTTGAGTCTCCTCCTGGTTCTAGCCATGGAAACTCGGATCATAAAAGCTCAGAGAAACATTTGGAGCAGGAACCTCTTGTTGCAGCTAGAGTAACCATTGAAGATGCTCTTGGAGTTCTTATTGACATTGTTGACATTGACAGAACTCTACAATGTACTAGACCTCAAGATGGAGGTGCGCAGCTTAAGCGAAAACGTCTGATTCTACTAGAAGGTTTAGCTACAGCGTTTCAACTTGTTGATCCGTTCAACAAAAGTGGTCAGAAATCAGGATTAACTGCAAAAGATGATATCGTCTTTCTACGTATAGCAACTCTTCCGAAAGGTCGAAAATTGCTTACTAAGTACTTACAGCTTCTAGTTCCAGGTACTGAGGTTGCTCGTGTTGTATGTATGGCGATTTTCCGTCATCTGAGATTCCTATTTGGTGGATTACCTTCGGATGTTACAGCAGCGGAAACAATTGCTAATCTTGCGAAAGCAGTTACTGTTTGTGTTCAAGCTATGGATCTTAGAGCTCTGAGTGCTTGTCTTGCAGCTGTTGTTTGTTCTTCAGAACAGCCTCCTCTTCGTCCTGTTGGAAGTTCTGCTGGTGATGGTGCTTCAGTTGTTTTGATTTCTCTTCTTGAAAGAGCTGCTGAAGTGATGATTCCTCGTAATGATGGACTTTGGAGAGCTTCGTTTGATGAATTCTTCAACCTTCTTACGAAATACTGCAGATGTAAGTATGAAACGATACGTAGTCAGAATCAAGGAAATGAAGGAGAGGTTATGGAGTTAGCGATTAAAAGAGAAATGCCTGCTGAGCTTTTACGAGCTAGTCTTCGTCATACGAATGAAGTTCAGAGAAATTATTTGTTACATTTTGGCCGGAAACCATCTCCGATCAACGATTCAGCATCGCACGCAAGAAGTGGTCAAATCAATTCCGAATCTGTAAGGGGTTAGTGAAATTCAGATGAAATTTCTTTCGGTTTTAGATTCTGGTTTTTTTTTTTCTTTTGTTTTCCTTGATTTGAACTCCGTATTGATGATGATGATTTCTGTGTAGTGAACAAATGCGAAAATGATGCGTGATTCTGTATTTGAAACAGAGGTCTATATTTTGGTGCTCTGTTGAAATTGAAAACTCCATTGTTGGAGTTTAAATTAGGGTTTTAGAAGTGTACATGATGTTGAAGAAGAAGATGATGAGAACGATTTTCTACTTGTGTAAAAGCTGCAAAATAGTACTGCAATTTCTTGATTTCAAGAAGAAAAACAGCTCGAATTTCATCGTCGAGTGATCGGAAAAAAGATTTACATGAAAAAAAAAAGTTAGAAATTGTGAGATGAAGAAGAAGTAGAAGAAGAAGTTTCTGTAACGGATTTGGTTCTCTTCTTCCTTTTCTCCAAAAATCTCTTCACTGATCTCTTCACTGAAAACCCTAACGGCGTTCCCAATCTCGCCGTTACCAATTCTAACGCCGTTAGTTCTTCCGTTTGCTTGCTCGCCATCTCTATAATAGCTCTTATCTTCACCATATGAATATAATCAATCAATATATATATAATACGTCGTATTATACAGAAGTGAGATGTAGAGGATTAAAAATTCTACCTGGATCTCTACGATGTCGTATTGGCCTAATCTTCCATTACTGAATGCGTTTGTTTCCTTGAATCTTACGTTTGAGAGTTGATTACTAACCCTAAACCTGATTCAAAATCAATTTCAAAATTGAAGAACGGTAAGAACCGGTTTAAATTTTAACCAATTTGTGGAAAAAAAAAATGTGAAGAGATTGGATTTAAGATAGAAAAAAAAACTGACGGAGATTGAAGCGGAGAAAGACGAAGATCTAAGCTGCAACACTTCATTGATTACTCTCCTTTTCTTTTTGGTTTTAATATGGAACTCAATATATATATAGAAAACTTTTTTTTATTTTCTGATAATTATTTTTATTTTTGGTAATTCTTTTTTTTGTGGGGAAAAAATAAATATCTGCTAATTTGGTCACGTGCTTCATGTTTTTTATAAGTGGGTTTAAGCATTTTAGAGGAGGAATGGTAGGTTTTTCTTTTACATTAACTTGTGATATAAATATATAAAGTTCAGCACATTTAAAAAAAATATAATGATAATATAATTAAACTTCATTAACTGATGTACTGAATTCTTGATTACGCCATCTCGTGAGTTTAAAGATTTGTTTTTTTTATGCAAATAAAATGACATAAGTGTTATGAAACTTTTTAAAAAGTTTGTTTATCATTCAAAATATAAATGCTTTTATTTT
This sequence comes from Aethionema arabicum, assembly GCA_000411095.1. NCBI lineage: Eukaryota > Viridiplantae > Streptophyta > Magnoliopsida > Brassicales > Brassicaceae > Aethionema > Aethionema arabicum. Next base: position 97,474 of record KE152733.1, read on the forward strand.
TTATTTCTATTATATCAAATCTTTGTTATGTCAAAGTACGAATTCATGCTTGTACGTTTAGGTGGGATTTAAATTATTATTTATATACAATAACTTAAATAATTGCAACTAAATATTTGAAAATTAAATAAGAAACACATGTGTAATTAGAAATTTGAAAAGATTGGGCACATGAAGTGTTTGTACTTTGAGGGTATTTGGAGCCTTTTGATTTAATATAGTTTCTATAAATAGAAAGTCGATTCGTTAACAAGAGGTTGGTGAGTGGATTCCTTAATTTAACATTTTCTTTTTACCTTTAAATAAGATAATTAAATATTTTAGAAAAAATAATCAATACGTTTTCTTATATATATTTTATAAAATAATGAATACATTTATGGCCATTCCTTTATTGAAGAGAATATTACTTTACCATACGCCCATTATACAATTTTTGTCAATGTAACAGAATTTTTTTTCTCAATGTAATTTGAGAGCAAAAAAAAGATAGAAATTATTTTTAGTATTAGATAAAACGTATGTTATTAGCTAATCGTCAGCCCAAATCTATATATAATAGCAAAATAAGTTTTAGGGACTGATGATGTTATCATTTTTAATCCAACGGTTGTGATTGATTTTCAAAACTATTGATGATGTCATCAATCTATATCAATAGTTGAGAATTGATTACACATACACACACCTTTTCGTTTAATAACCAATATAATCAATGGTTAAGATTAATTTACTTAAATTCAATGGTCTAGATTAAAACTGAAAAGATACAAGTGGTTGATAACACTTTTTCGTGTAATAACCACTTATAATCAATGGTTAAGATTAAATTTCTTAAATCTAATGGTGTAGATTAAAATTGAAAAATTGCAAGTGGTGGATAACACCTTTTCTTTTAGTAACCACTAGAATCAATGGTTAAGATTAATTTACTTAAATCTAATGGTCTAAATTAAAACTAAAAAGATACAAGGGGTTGATAACACCTTTTCGTGTAATAACCACTTATAATCAATACTTAAGATTATTTTTTTAAAATTTAATGGTGTAGATTAAAATTGAAAAAATGCAAGTGGTAGATAACACCTTTTCGTGTAATAACTACTTATAATCAATGGTTAAGATTAATTTACTTAAATCTAATGGTGTAGATTAAAACTGGAAAGATGCAAGTGGTTGATAACACCTTTTCGTGTAGTAACCATTAAAATCAATGGTTAAGATTAATTTACTTAAATCAAATGGTCTAGATTAAAATTGAAAAGATACAAGTGGTTGATAATTCCTTTTTATGTAATAACTACTTAGAATCAATGGTTAAGATTAATTTACTTAAATCTAATGGTCTAGATTAAAACTGAAAAGATGCAAGTGGTTGATAACACTTGCATTTT
>KE152734.1:9838-21573 GCA_000411095.1 Aethionema arabicum
ATGCACGCCAACCGCCCACTACAGTTGTTTCTCGCCCAGACTCTACGCACCACGTGCGTGCAACCGTTTCCGTCCAAGTCCGCCAACTGTTCCCGCATACGAAACAAGTAACCGTTCTCGCTCCGAACCAAGTAGTTGTTCTGTCCCATTGGTGTGTAACTATTCCCGTCCAATGGACCGCATAACTGTTCCCGCCTCCACGCACCCTCAACCGCTTCCACCCGCTCGTAACCTTCATCCGGTAACTGTCGCCCAAAAATCTCGAAAAGGTCCAGATTTTGTGGACCGTTTCCGGGGTCCGATAAACATGATCTAGATTCCTCGGGAAGGTCTGAATTTCACGAAACCGTTCCGGAAAATACGGAGTTGGTCCGGAAGGCTCATAATTCACTTGGATTCTTCCCGATCCTTCCTGCCTTGGCTCTAAGATCCTTTATGTTTTCTTCATACACACTTTTCCGCGTAAACTTGGGAACCATCCTTGAACGCAGGTGCGGGTGCTACAAGTCTCCCCCACTAATTTGGGATTCGTCCTCGAATTCTTGTTCTCGATACCCAGAGTTATAGTCGACCATTCCTTCATCTGGATTTGCTTCCCGTAGTCGTTGTTAACAAATCCTATCTCGAGAGATTAAACTCCCCCACTTGTTTTACACCATACCGCTAATAACATTGACTGTTGACGATTCTTGACGTCGAGTCTCCTTATGCGTTTGCATACTCCTCTCAATTCCTTATGATACTACCCCACATTTCCTAGGACACTTTCCTTAACTTCTCTACACATGCATTATATATACTCACGGAAAGATGCATCACACAAACATGCATAAATTACCAAGCAACATGCATTCACCAAACATGCGTCACACAAGATGCGTATTTCACCAAAACATTCAGCAGTCATCGATCACAATTTACGCAAACATGCATCATGCCATTTACAGTTCACGAATAGGTTTCGAGGAACTACGACTCCACACTTTGCTTCTTCCATGCTCTCTTCGTGACTAACCCCAGTCAATATGTAGGTATACAGACCTGTAAGTTAGCTCACCAGTATTTCATCCACTTGCGGCCTACACCTCCCAAAGTTGACTTTACGGCAACTCTGTTTCTAATCACAGTTTCTCCATTTCCATGTCAATTTTCATGCAACACGAACGACCACACAGGCCTTGTTAACTCATATTAACTCATTAGTTAGTACACCCCAGAATCACTCGGCTTCAGAAGCCTTAGTGTCACCGTGTGTACTAACCTAGTACATCCGATCACCAACTGTGATCTAGGGTCTTACGACCTTAGCTAGCGCCACGTCCCCACCTTGGTCTCGAAACCTTACGTGGCGTGCACACTAACTCTTACATTCGTTAATGCAATCCGTAACTACCACCTGGTTACGTGTTACATGACATTAACCATTACATTCGTTAATGCAATCTGTAACCACCACCTGCTTACGTGTTACATGTCATTAACCATTACATCCGTTAATGCAATCCGTAACCACCACCTAGTTATGTGTTACATGCCATTAACCATTACATCCGTTAATGCACTCCGTAACCACCACCTGGTTACGTGTTACGTGTCATTAACCTGTACACGACCATATCTCGTCTCCCCATCATCGTAATGCCCCCGACCTCAATGGTCGCCCTAGGCACACTTCCCGTGACATTTCTAGTACACGGCCACATCTGGTATTTCCATCACTGTAGTGCCCCCAACCTCAACGGTCGCCCTAGGTACACTACGCGTGACATTCCATTACACGACCACATCTGGTCAACTCATCACCGTAGTGTCGTCCGACCTCAACAGTCACCTTGGTATACTATGCGTGATATTCTAGCCTTACGACTAAGTGATCACTACCGTGATCCACCAACCATAACGGCCTTCGAAATCACCTAGTTGATCCAGATTTCCAGTTCGCAAGCCTTGCATCACCATAGCGTTCGTCTGACCTCAACAGTCGCCTCACGAACCCTATGATGATTCTCGATCATCATAGTGATTTTCCGACCTCAACGGTCCACAATCAAGATGATGACCTTCCGACCTTATAGTCTTAGTTAACGCACATGCGATCACCCATGATCCACGGCCGTACCTAATGTGCACATTAACCCATTCGTTAATGTACCTCACCAACCTTAGCTAGTGTGTACATCAACCATGCAGACCTTGATGGTCCCAACCGTTAATGTACCCCGTAACCTCACGACCCACTAGTCCTTAGGTTACGTGTACACCAACCACGTCATTTTGGCTCGAAAGCCATTTGATCAGCGTAGTGACCACAAGCACATTCAACACAGAACACGAAACATTGATAATTAATCAACCACAAGAACCCCTTTCAATCATTCACGTAACAATCAACACTCAATCGAATCACGCATTAATTATTTACTTCGAATTTTTAAATCTTGGTAAGAGATTTTTAACTTACGGTGGAGGATGGATTTGAACTTTAAACCCTTAACCCAAAAGCGCCAAGTCCTAGAAAAGACCGCGCTCTGATACCACTTGTAACAACCCTATCTCGGAAACCCAGACCTTTACCGGGATTCCAGAAAATTTTCCTAACACTTAGACGTTTCTAAGATAGGTTTTACTTAGCCATTTTGACATAACAGTGGTTCGCTATTTTACTTAAGTATTTCATACAATTTTCACTAAGTATATAGCATTACTTGTACTTATAAACGTGCGATTCTCTTACTATTAACATTTTCATACATAACGGATCTAGAGTGCAGAAGCTATACATAGTAGTAATATACTCTCTTAACATGAAGTGCTCTACGAATCTCTTAACGAATGCTCTATCCACGGTTTCATCTACCCGAATACCATCCGCCCCTCCACGCCCGAGGTCTCCACGACTTGCAACATGCAACATTTCCATCATTACCTTCTTCCATTAAAAGGAAACGTAAGCAAAACAAGTTTTGCTTAGTGGATCGATCATTCCATCCACTAGACCAATTTAAATGGGTTAACATGTTTTAATGTACACAATGCCACATTTCAGCGATCATTTACACGCTCCGCTGAACCGACCATCACAGTCTAAACACACATGGCCTCAGCACTTTAACTTCGGCAATCATCTACCGCGGCTCACCAGCCTACGGACAGATCAGACCCTGGACTACGTCTTGTAGTCTTAGTCTTCCACCCGAAACGGATCAGCAGCCCCGCCGACTTCCTAGAGGCTGGTCTGGGCGACTATAGTCCCCCCACCCGTAGCCTATTAGCCGGAAACCGACGTTCCTAACCTGAAACACCCCGGATGGTCATCTCGGCTTACTAGCCTCAGGCCTCATATGGGCTTTAGCATTTCATTACCCGGATCGCAGTGTTGTTCAAGCCCAAGGGTCGGATCTCCAGCAACTGACCCAGACTGACCGTGGGTTCTCACGACTAGGTAGTCCTGACGCGGATGACCAATAGACCGTGCGGGTTCACGGTCCAGTAACCAGCCGCCTACCGCCACCTGACGTGTTCACAACCCTTCCCCGGATAAACGCAGAATAAACAAGAAACATGCATCACGCATCGCACCAAGGAACAATGGAACATGTATAAGCATTCAAAACAGGCCACACAGTCACGAATCTCACCCGGGTTACCAAGGAAGAACAGCGTACAACATGCAAGGACAGGAAACACATCATGCATGCAACAAACATAACTTCTCTAGCACGGACACTCTAACACTCTGGGATTCACTATAACCGCCGTCCGCCTCGCACTTCACCGCTCCGTACACGAGAATCCGCAACTTGCTCTCTCTAGAACTATATATTTTCTCTCTAAGTGTCTCGTGAAGAATGAACAGAGAAATGAGAAAAGGCGCTGAGTATTTATAGACTTCTCCGGTACTGGCGGTTACAATCGCCCATGCTCCCACTAAGCACGCGCAACGTGCACGCTAATCGCCCACTACGCGTGTTTCTCACGCGGACTCTGCGCACCACGTGCGTGCAACAGTTCCCGCCCAAGTCTGCCAACCGTTCTTGCCTACGAAACAAGTAACCGTTCCTGCTCCCAGCCCAGTAACTGTTCCCGCCCATTGGTACGTAACTGTTCCCGACAATGGATCGCACAAGTGTTCTTCCCTACGCGCACCCTCAACCGTTTCCAACCGCCCGTAACCGTCGTCCGGTAACCGTCGCCCGAAAATATCAAAAAGGTCTCAATTTCGCGGATGGTCTCCGGGGTCCGATAAACACGGTCCAAATTTCTCGGGAAGGTCTGGATTTCACGGAACTGTTCCGGAAAATACGGAGTTGGTCCGGAAGGCTCAGAATTCACCGGGATTCTTCCCGATCCTTGCTACCTTGGCTCTGAGATCCTTTATGTGTTCTTCTCACACACTTTTTTATGTAAACTTGCAAACCATCTTGAACGCGGGTGCGGGTGCTACACAAATCCCTTGGAGGGATTAATCTTGAGGGATTAATTTATTGATTTGAGTGATTAATTTATTGTTCTGAGGGATCAATTTCCAACAAAACTAGGGATTTAAACAGGACCCAGTCGAACTGAATTGAGGAATCAAAACTGGATGTAGATGAGACTAAAACAAACATGGCTGAGGGACCTAAGTGGGACAAGAGTTTTTCATAGCCAATTCTACAATCTTGTACCTCAAATTCCAAGGAAAGGATTACTGATTGTTGGCTAAAATCTGCTTGGGGATCAAGGTCAGATACTTATCCAAAATGTTGGAATTGTTACTAATTTGCTGCGATTATTTTGCATAGGGAAGCAAACTGTTGTCTGAGGGTTCGAAGTGAAGAGGTTGACACTAAATTTTGCCTAAGTGATCATACGTTTCCCTGAGGGATTATAGGCGATGATGAACTTTTTTAGGCTATAAAATGGTTCTCATATTATTGAGAAATGGAACTTTCTTTGTTTCTCATTATGTTTAATCTAATGTAATTTATCTTAGTCTCAAATTATGTGTAAAACAAACTCCTATAGGCTTTTTGGTATAATATCCATTAACCTTTTTACCCAAAAAAATTAATAACTTCAACTTTGCCATCAACACACAATAAAGTTAACTATGGTGTTTACTACCACTTTTTTGTATAAATACCATGAATTAAATTAAAAAATTCAATCAGTATTGTATCAATTAATAGGATTAAAATCATTTGTCTACAAATTTTAATATATATATATATATATACAATTTATTTTATATGAATAAAATAAGTAAAATATTTTTACATCATATTTTCCTATGGTTTTAACACCTTACAAGTTTGATGAAAATACAACAAAATATTTAAAAAAAATGCAGGAAAAAATTATAGAATATGTAATCAACCTATACATAAACTTACTAATCTAAATTAAAACGACATAATGGGCATACATTACTATGTTGCAACCATTTTGTAAGACATTCTTCATCAAATTCATGCCCACAAGGCATTGAAAGTAAGCTTTGGTTGCTAATAAAATCTTCAAAACATATCGAACATCTATAGTCTTTGTTGTTGGTATTGTCCTTCTCCATATCAAATGTTCTTTTGCACAACATGTCAATAGAGTCTTTGCTTGCAGGAGAACAAATAATTGTAGATGTATTAAACGACTCTTCAATAACTTAATGTTCAATATGATCAATTGCGTCCGTGATTGGTTGTATATAAGTGATAACGATAGTGTAACAATGCTTAAAATCGAATAAGTAGAAGAAAATGTTTCTAAATCTGCAATGTTAATTAGATTCCTTAATATTGAATCAACATCTTCTGTCCCTACACCTTCATTTTCTAAGACATATAAAAATTCTTCTTTGTCTATTGATTCATTTTCGTATAGGACATCAATCAAGTTAAAAACAAATGATTTATAAATTTGAATAGGAGCCCAATTATAAGTAAATATAACAAGTATTATAATTGTACCACCATAAACACCTTTAGAAAAATGTTTAACGTTCACATCATATGTGAATATTGTTTGATCCATATCAAGCACTGTAAAATTTGTTGGATACGTTTTAAAGAATCTAATAAAAATAAACAATTATGAAACTAATAAATCATAGTATAATATACTTTTTTTAGTGGAACGGTCTTGAATCGAGAGATGAAGTAAATGTATCAACCAAACACTGACTTCTTATTCTTTAGAAAAAAAATAACAAAACTAAAAATGCAAAAGTATGTATGTTAATATATATGTGAACATGTGTGAAAGAGAATAATTTGAAGAGGTGTGATGGTTAAAGTCATGGTTGGTAGTAAACAAAAAAAATGTAAATTTATTGATTAAAATTTTTTTTCCATGTTAATTAAATAACATTTGTTATTTCTAAATATTTTTTTATTAAAATTTTTTCCATCGTTAATTTTAATTAATTTCTCAGTTTTTTAATCATCTTATTGAACTAAAATCATTGTATTTATGAAATTCAAAAACACAATTTAAAATATTTTAGTTTATTGATACTTTATTTACTTGTTTTTCAAGAATTTGTTGAAAAATTATTAATATTATCTTCCCTTTTCTCACGTGAAAGTCTAAAAATCAAATAATCTGAAACAAAACTAATATTTGTTTTCACGTTCTAATCAACACAGTGAAAATTTGTGCCCCTCGCAAAAACATGAAAACATATGATATTATGAAGTAAGATTAAAATTTAAAAGTTCAAACTTAAATATGATTAAGGAGTAATTATAAAATGTCAAAGTGTTTATTCTTCATTCACATAAAGATTACAATAGAGATCTAGATTATTTTTAGAGAATAATTTAGCCTTTCATATGTGTCTCTTTTAATAGTGTCTTGGACCAGAACGTACTCCAGCGACAACATGGATTGCGCAAAGTTCAGACGCGATGGTGTTATCCAAGGATAGCCTTAGAATCTTCTAGATGAAACGCATGTTGAATCTTTACAAAAAGATCTAATTCAAACCGAATCAGGAAATAATGTTTGAGTCTCTAACTTTGAGGAGGATAAAAACCCGTAGCTTGAGCCTTACAGTAACAAACTTTATGGCGTGTTAATGTTCCCAAAACGGCATGTAGTGCTCAATGGCTAAAGTAAAACAACCGATTGTTTTTATCCTTAGTATATCACACAATATTATAATCTTACTTTTTGGAAACATAAAAGTGTCACAAGTTGATAAATAATTAAAACTGGGCACATAATTTTGCACTACAAAAAACATATAAAATGATGATCTTAGTTGCTACAAATAAATGTAAAATTGTTATTGGAGTAGAGTGTAATTCATTTCGTGAAAAAAACTACAAATTATCAAAATAGTTTTACTTTCAATTTTTATAACTGATTTTCTTAAACTAAAATCTGAAAATTACATCGGTGGCTATACTTTGTCTTTCAAAAAGTGTCAAACTTCTCGAGGTGAATTTTTATAACAGGCTTTCTTAAACAAAAATCTAAAAATTACATCAATGGCTAACTTAGTCTTTCAAAGAGTGTCAAACTTCTCAAGGGGCAATAAATCTCTTCAATCTCTTCTATATGAAGCCACATATCTAAACTCCCATTTGGCATAAACTCATAAACTAAGGCTTTAAACTCATTCTTTCGTAATCAATCCTCGAACAAATCACCAATAACTTCACGAGATTTCGATATCTTATGTCTTTTAGTGACTCACACTCCGCAAAAAAAAAATCCTTCATTGCTCCTTATGTTATCAAAATAAATGGGAGAGGCGAGAATGAAATACCAAGTTATGTAAGAAGGGAACAAACCCATTTACGTAATTACATAAATATATTTGATCACATAATGTTATGTAATCAAATATAATTAAACACTTCTTTATAGACAATATTGCACACAGTATTTATTCCATCTTTATTTTAGGAACCTTGCAAAATTTTTAAACCATCGGGAAACGTTACTCTTGATAATGCTACATATAATTGTTCGTAACTAAATACAGAATTAGGTAAATACAAACCAACTTTGGTTAGGCTTTGTCCTTGACTCTTATTGATCGTCATTGCAAAACAAAGTCTAACAGGAAATTATTTTCTTCTCAAAATTACAGACATCTTTCCATCACTTTGACAAAGTGCAATTTGTGGGAGAAGATATAATTGTCCAGCATTATGACCTATTATTATTTTTGCTTCAATAACTCGGCAACCTAAACGGGTGACTGTTAAGCGTGTACCATTACACAAACCATCTCTTTGACAAATATTACGGATAAGCATTATAGGAGTATTAACTTTAAGGCATAGTTTATGTTGTGGAAAATTTGGGAATTCCATTGAATTTAAATATTCAATTGGATATTCAAAACTATAATCGATATTTTCATCATTATTAATTGAATCTGCACTTGAATACATTACTTGGTTACGAGGAATCTAATTTAACATAACTTTATTAACTTCATTGAACGAATCATTTCTTGGTGTCAAGATTGCTCTTTCTTTAAGATAATTTATGTCTTTGTAATTATCATAAAATAATGTATATACATGATTTGCAATATCTCGTATGGCTTAGAAGAGTCTAGCATCAAGCTTTTATCAACATATATATCATCTTCACTAGAGTATTTATTTGATTCATTACTACATTTCTTTGCAGACCCATTACCAACTGTCAAAAGCCATTCTGCAAATTAAATTTCTAATGGTTTTACTCTCATATTTTTGGAAAGAACAAAAACTTGAAAGTAATTCCAAAGATAAGAACGATTTATGGATGCTAATATGCTGTCTTGTCTACTTCCTTGAGTAATTACTGGTAATGTTTGTCGAAAGTCGCCACCTAATAGAACAGTTTTTCCCCCAAATGGTTTAGTATATGCTTCATCATCTTTAATAACCATTACATCTCTTAAAGATCTATCCAAAGCTTCAAATACAAATTTATGTGTCATAGGTGCTTCATCCCATATAATTAAATCAGATTTAATTATTAGATCTGCCAACATAGTTCCTCCTCAAGGTAAAAGAAATGCAGGAATTCATGATGATGCTACAAGAAGTACTATAATATTTTCTCATCGAAGTTTGTTGATTATTGTCTTGTAAACAAAAGTTTTACATGTTCCTCCAAGACCATACAAAAAAAACATTTTCCCCTTTCTGTGATACACAGAATCTAACACTGATTCATAAATGTGTTCTTGCTGATTAGTTAACATTTTATAATGACTTATATGTTCTTCCTTTAAGCTTCCAATATCATAACATTTTTCTTCTTGTAATAAAGAATTAGATAAGCATGCAATTGTACTTTTATCAGGTGATGGTAAGTCAGGGTAATCTATTAAGGAATGATCATATTTTAATAGTAATAATTCGATCTCAATTAATGTATACGTTTGTATTTCTAAATCGTTAAATATAAAATCATTGATATTCAAAATTTTTCTTTGTTGATATATTATATCTTCACTTAAGAGTTTCCAACTTGAATTCCAAAAATTTAATGGTGATGTTACCTCACAATGCACTAACAACATTGCAAATAATTGTCGTAATTGTTTAGCAGTAGACCATATTGCTCCTTCTTTTATAGTTTCAGGCCATTCATCATCACCTTCAAGTAATCCTCGTGCGATACATGATTCTTTAAATGTTGTATAAATTTTACTATTTGTAGATAAAATATCTTCATAACATGTTGGCCCTCTTATATGGTTAATTAATAAACTAAGATAATAAAGTTCACCAGATGATAGATGAACATTATATATCCGCCCGATAGCTTGTCCTTTTTTCTTGTAGTCTAACACTTATTAGATTTATTCCAAACAAATTTAGATGGTAACTGGACATAAGTTAACGATCTAACTAAATGATCAATTTTATTTAATTCAAACCAAGCCATAAACATACTTTTATGAATTTTTACATTAGATGCAACATCTTCTAAATCATCTGAATCTTGAAATAAAATTGGTTGTTGTCTTGGAAGATGTAGGCTTAATATTTGTACAACTGGATATTGATGATGTATTTCAAACTTAAAAATTCTCCACATTGATTCACAAGCCGATACGTAGCGACAATCTAGATAATTCTCTATCTCATTGATATTACCTAAATTATCATAGCTTATATTATTTGGACCAATACTACTTTTCTCTAACACAATAATGGTTTTGTCAACTCCCTTGGTAATATACTTAAAGAGATATTTAATTGCACTTGTTTTGTTACAAAATTCAACATTTATATGTGCATGAAAATGCTTTAATAGTTCTATATTATGAGGTACCACATAACCATTATGTAATTTAATATTATCTTTCACTACAAAGCTAGATTTTATATCTCTTCGTTTATAACTTATGTATCCATTTTCATCTGTAGAAGCCATATCACGGAAAGGCCTAGGATAATTTTTTGTGCATCTCCCATTCTCCATACAAGAGTTTGAAGGGTTGTCAATTCCACAAGGTCCATGCATCATGTGTTACTCAACTAATTCATAACCTTCTCGATCTTCTAATTTGTTTGGCAATTCAGCTCATACAAATTTATCAATATATTGGGCAGAAACACTCTCACGCCCATCCTTCAACCATATAAGAGTATGTGCATGGGGTAATCCGTGTTTTTGAAACTCTATTGTATAAACAACTATATTAAAGAAAAACAGCTTTACAACATACACGAATAGCTATTATATTTAGATAAAATCATTATATTTTAAGATTGCCTACCTCCATTAATTGGTCCAAAATTTTTTTTTTGTTTAATTAGATTCATCAATTCGTCTAGTTTTATATGAAACACTCGCGATTCAATATCAGGTCTATCATTAGCTAAACTATCACAAGTAATTTTTAAATATTTTGTAATCTCATTCCACTTAGGATTGGTTGTCAATGTAATAAACAAATCATGATTTCCATAAAATCGACAAAGTGTCATTGCATCTTGATATTTTTTAGCCATGTATCTTGGACTTCCAGTAACTGATGATGGTAAAACAATTCTTTTACCAATACTATGTGGATCATGATCACCTCTAGTAATGGCATCTTTTACATTATTTTAAACATCTGCCCTTCTCGTTTTTTTATTTAAACTTATATAGGTTAACCTGTTGATTTTATTGAAGTAAATTTATCTACAACATATTGATGAAACAATCGCCCACTTTTCACAATAGTAAAACCTTCATTTTCTCTACTTTGAATGCGATACATATAATATTCAGTCATTGACACATATCCATTTTCTTTGATTTGTGAAGAATGATTATTATAAGGTATTCCTTCAAAAAACCCAATTTCTCCATATCGAAATAATAAAGGATATTGTAAGGTCATGAAGAGGGGATGGGTGGTTTTAATGCATTGTAAATTACCACTTTTGTGATGCAATAATTGTTGATGCAGAAATCAAACAACCAAAAATTCGAAATGGATTTCGAATATGCGATGGCTCGGCTAACGAGAGGCGAACATAAAGAGCGTAATTTGTCTTCTTTCTTCGAATTTCCCTTTATTCGTGGGATTCGGTTTTTGATTGCTTATTCGAATATTTGTTGTGGACTGTTCGCGTCTGATCGGTGCGATTTTGTGACGATTTTATGACCCAATAAACCTATACTTTCACTAGATTTATCTTGATTTTGCAGGTTATTGAGTAGGAATTACACAAAGCAAGAGAAGAACACTTAAGAGGAAAAAGAGCTCCCAAAACAAGGAAAAATATGCAAGAATTCGAGCAACA
>ASZG01022143.1:0-16796 GCA_000411095.1 Aethionema arabicum
AAAAGTGTTATTAATCACTTGCATCTTTTTAGTTTTAATATAAACCATTAGATTTAAGTAAATTAATCTTAACCATTGATTCTAAGTAATTAGTAAACAAAAAAATGTTATCAACCGTTTGCATCTTTTCAGTTTTAATCTTGACCACTAGATTAAAGTAAATTAATCATAATCATTGATTATAAATAGTTACTAACCGAAAAGTGTTATTAATCACTTGCATCTTTTTAGTTTTAATATAAACCATTAGATTTAAGTAAATTAATCTTAACCATTGATTCTAAGTAATTAGTAAACAAAAAAAATGTTATCAACCGTTTGCATCTTTTCAGTTTTAATCTTGACCACTAGATTAAAGTAAATTAATCATAACCATTGATTATAAATAGTTACTAACCAAAAAAGTGTTATTAATCACTTGCATTTTTTTTAGTTTGAATCTAAACCATTATATTTAAGTATATTAATCTTAATTAATCTTAATTAAACCATTAGATTTAAGATATATCAGTCATTTGCATCTTTTCAGTTTTAATCTTGACCATTAGATTAAAATAAATTAATTATACCCATTTATTTATAAGTAGTTACTAAACAAAAATGTGTTATTAATCACTTGTATGTTTTTAGTTTTAATATTTATCATTAGATTTTAGTAAATTAATCTTAACAATTGATTCTAAGTAGTTTCTAAACAAAAAAAATGTTATCAACCACTTGCATCTTTTAATGTTTAATATAGACCATTGGATTTAAATAAATTAATCTTAACCATTGATTTTAAAAGTCAGTAAACAAAAAGATGTGAATATGTGATATCATTGACATCCATTCAAATTTAGTCTCAACCATTGATATAGATTGATGATATCATCCTATGTTTAGAAAATCAATTACACCTGTTGGATTTAAAAATGATGACATCAACATTTTACCAATAACAAAAATGTAAGGGTGATGATGTTTAATTAGTAATCTGTTTCACTTAATTTAAATATAATCATTATACAATCTCTTTGTTATAATATATCTTCCACTAATTTATCAAAAGACTCTTCCAGTTCTCCTATAAATAAAAAATGTTAATTTTGATCATGAGTAATCATTATAATTTCTTATAATATATTTAAAATGTAAATAAATATAGAGACAATGTAGTGGGTAACCAAATAGATTAAAAAACACTATTTATAGATGACTTATTTTCCATTAATTTTCTTGTACGGTTAACAAAAAAAACAAAAAAAAACAAAAAAATTTTCTTGTAACTCTTTCTTGGCTATGGTCTTTTTTACGGACAGTGATATTTATTTTGTAGATCTTCATAACAGCTAAAATATAAAGCTATTCAATCCCTTATTTTCTTAATATTGAACAATATATTTTAAATATTAATAAATATCTAAATAACCATTAACATTATTTTTGTAAAGCAGATAATATATCAACTACTTAATTAATGAATGTAAGCCTTTATATATTAATAAAAAGGGAACTACAAGACAAAACTTATTTTATTTGATATTATGTTTTTTTTGTCGTCATTTTATATTATGTTTAATATCAATAACTAGTGAATTCAAATATTGAATTACTGATTAAACACTAAAAAAAGAATTGCAAAAACAAGAGATGATAATGTTTTTTTCTTTAATTAAATAAAAATAAATGGTGAGATGGTGTAGTAGTTAATATGAAAGGGAATAATTACAAAATAAAAATATGTATAAATTAAGCGTAAATGTTTGAAGACGACAAGAGGAAGAAACATGATAATTTTGCTGGGCTCCATCTCCATGTGATTATGATCCCGATTTACATCTAATTCTTTATTTTATTTTAGCATAATATTATCAGAGTTGGTCCAATAATATTAGTTAAAATTAATGAAAGCTTGAATAAATTTAGTCGTGATCTTTCCATTCTTTTTATTTAATAATATCCCACATAAGCTACTTTGCTTTTTTCCTATAAAATTGTGCATGTTTCTCTCGATTTATAACTAAAATAAAAACAACATATTATAATTCAAACTTACTTCAATTTTATAAAACATATCTTTTGCTTTGATAATTTATACTATATAATATTAAGTAAGAAAATCTTAATCATCGGATATATAACTTTTTAATGCTAATTATTTTCACAAATGACACCATTATCTAGAGAAGTATATATAAGAATTCACACATTGTGGAATATACACGAAAAAACATTGTAATGATCTATTTAAGGTACTCCATTATTTAATTTGTATGATTTATTCTTTAATTTTCACGTAATTATAGATGAATATATATATATATATATATATATATATGNAATGTCAAAACGACATATATAAAAATACAGAGGGAGTAGTATTTTAGACCTTAGTTTATCTCGATTTGGTGAAACTTTAATTATCAAAATATTTTTTTTGTCATCGAATTAACTTATTTTGATACAAAATGAGGGTTTGTGATGAAAAAAAAAAGTTTGCCTCGTTAAAAACATATCCAAGAAAACTAAGTGGGACAAAACTTGGATAGGAAAAAAGAGTGCAAACCAGAAAAAAAAACTATAGTAAAAAAAAAATTTCTTCAAAATAGAATCCAGATTTTGAAATTTCCTCGGGACAGTCTCCAACCTATGCATTTTCTTGGACTTTTACAGCACCTTTCAATCTTCAAACAATCTAGAAAAAGAGTCATAAAATCTATTTAGAAGTCCACCACAACTTAAAATTTCATAGCAAATAAAACACAAAGCGCTGGAAAAACAACACAATAAGTAAAAAGATTGGAAAAATTCCAAATAACAAAACCTAACGATAACACTCCAAAAAATATGTTTAATTCATTGTATACCTTTTTTAAGATATGTCTTTCATACGTAACACTTATCTTATAGCATTTCAAAACACAATAAATTATGAAAAAATACCAAAAAATTTAATTTATATTTATTATCTGAATGAGCTTACTTGCGTACAATTTTGCTGCAGCTATTTGGAGAGGGCGGGGTGTGAACGCAATCTTCCTTGATCTCCTATCAGAACTGTAAAACAACTAAGTGAAAAACACCGGATCTTTTAACGAGTTCCCGGAATGATTACCGGTACGTCTTGTGAGAGGACGTTACTCTCAAAATCCACTAATCAGTTGAACGTATTTTACAGAGAGAAAACCAGATTACGAAAAACACTAAAAATTTTAAAAAAATCGTGGAGATATTGAAGAAGAAGTACATAAAACAGATGTGATCAGAATCTGTTTTAAACCATTTTCTTCTTCTTTTTCTCCCAAAACGTTGTTAATATTGCTTTATTGATGTTGGACCAAAGAAACTTGTTTAGGCCCAAGACTTTAATCCATCACGTTAAGTGACCTACTCTTGTGCGTCGCCGTTTTTGTATTCTTTAACTTAAGGATAAATAGACTAACATTACGACAAACTCCACCTTTGTCTCTTTTTCCTTTAAACCCTATACGTCGTTCCTCTTGTGTGATTTTCATGCGATTTTTTTGCCTGAGTTCCCGTTTTCTGTTTTGCTCTCGATGTCATGTCTTTTCTCCAAAAAATCCTTGTTGTGGATGTTTTATCTTCTGACCCGAAAACCCTTTATCTATTGGTAAGTCTCTGAACATTCGATTTTGCATTTTTGCTCTTTCGATTTCAAGTTGTACCTTTCTTTCTGTATTCCTGATTTTTGCTAATCTTTTTCGTTCTTCTTTTTTGCATGAATGCCATTCTAGACTCCAACAGGTTCCTGCAAAAAATCGGAGACACATATCATGTAAATTATTCTAAAACCATAGACATATTTTAACTTTTCCAATTTGTTTCTCATACTATATTGATTTTTTTTTTCACCGGATGAATGCATTTAACTAACGCCTTCGTCCTGTTCCTTTTTGCTGCAAGATACTTCAACAAATCGACCCAAAATGAGATACCTCCAGCTTCCTGCTTTCTGCTCAAGGTAGCACCTTCATGAGAGCAACAAACTGCTCTATCTTAGCTCCGGGTAATCCTTTGGTTAGTTGTATGCTAGATTTATGTTTGTATGAACTTTTAACAAACTAAAACTGCCGTTTGCTTGTACATCTCTTAGGAAATGAAATCGTGTGTCTATATGTTTAGTCCTCTCGTGGAAACCACCATTTTTGGTTAAATATAGCACTTTGTGAATCTGAAAAAACTTTAACATTGTCTTGAACAAATCTCAAATCAATAATAAAACCCTTAAGCCACAATGCTTCTTTGAACCCTTCTGATAGTGCCATGAACTCGGTCTCAGTAGTGGTCAATGCTACTATCTGTTGGAGACCTGATTTCCAACTGTTAGTATTGCCACCAACTTGAAACACATAACCAGCCATAGACCTCCTTTTATCTAAATCTATGGCGTAATCAGAATTAGTGAAGCCAACAATATTAAAATCTTCTCCTCTTGTAAATGTTAAACCATAATAAGATGTTCCTCGAATATATCTTAAAATCCACTTAAGAGCCTCCAATGTTATTTGCCTGGATTTCCCATGAACCTACTAACTACACGAGATTCGTGTGCAATGTCGGGTCTTGTACCTACCATTACATACATTAAGCTTCCTACCACATTAAAATATGGTATTCTGCTCATTTCCTTTTCTTGTACTCTGGTTTCTTCTTGACTTAAACTTTTAAGTTTAAATTGACTTCTCATGGGTGATACCATAGTTTTGATATCACTCATATTAAAATTTCTTAAAACTTGTTCCAAATAGCTCTATTGAGATAACCCTAAGATTTTTTCATTCCTTTTTCTAAGAATATCCATTCCTAGAATTCGAGTAGCTACCCCTAAATATTTCATGTCGAATTCAAAAGTTAAACCCCCCTTTTAACCTTTTGATTTCAACCATATCCTTTGAAATTACCATATATAATATAATTTGTATGGAAAAAATAATAATAATATAATTTGTAATCCAACAATTTCAATAATGTGTCAATAAAAAATAATTTAGATAATGACTCAAATCTCTTCTATATTATTTACACATAAATATAAAAGTATTGGAACTTCCGAATCTAAAAACTCTCAAATACAATCCTCTTCACGTTATTCATGAAAAAACAAACGTAATGTTATGATTTTGGAACTTCCGAATCAAAAAACTCTCAATTTAATGTTATGATTTTGTCATGTTCTATCGTTACTTTTTATAGCTTAACTTTCACTCTTTTTTCTAGAAATGTAACAAAATCAAGAGCATTTTCGATGTGAACTTCAAACTTAAAGTTTGTAATCCTCAAATTTTAAATTTTCTAGTTTTTTTGTTTTGATAATAAACTTTAAATTCGTGAAATACAAAACTATTAAAATGTAAAAATATAATCTTTTTAGATTGCATAGAGTGAAACCTCAAATTCAAAATACTATTTAAAACTCCAAAAATAAAGTTTTAGGTTCTCCGATAGAAACCAAAAACTTCAAAATAAAATTTTAAGATGTGGATTGGAAATATCCTAACAAAACATTCATAAAAGGACAATGCTTAACCTTTTGTAAAATATAGGCAAAATCTAGTAAAGAAACTCTTGAATACCATCGTTTAACTTCTCTTTTGATCCCATATCGTTTTGGACTTACGTAAAAAAAACTAAAAATCCAAGCTTTGAAATGAAAATGGTCTTTACCATTTACTCATCTTCTTCATCTTCTCTTTGAATCTGCTTCCCAAATTTCTTCAACGCAAGTGAATATATCTCTTTCCTTCTCATTGATGTTCTTTCAGCCACCATTTTTACAGCCTGACAACATTTGATGTTATAAAACAATCTCATGTCCATCACTAGAGCTTTAAATGTAGGCTATGCTCGTTTGTGTGTCGCTGGCTCAGCGACAACAACGGGCGATAACAACAAGGTTGTTCGTTTGCTGTCACCGGCCACCATCAAGGAGCGATAGCAACAAAATGATGTTCGTTTACCTGTCCCTCGTTCAGCAATATGTTTCAGCGACGAAAGATTTAAAATTCAAATCTAACTTTTAATTTTTATTCGTCTCGCCAAAACTTGTCGCTGAACCGGCAACAGATAAACGAGAATGATCAGCGACTAGTTTCATATACAGTCTCAGCAATATACCGCTGAACCAACAACGAACATTTCCGTCGCTGTCGTTATGTCCGAGAAGCGCAAACGAACAAGCCCGTATTCTAAAGATGTGTAATTAATCTATGTTTCCAAGAACTGGAAGGTCTTAGAACAAAAAAAGTCACCGTGGAAAGGCTATGCCCATCAGAGATGCGTTCTCGCAACTCTTCTTCGAGTTCTGACTCCGTTGGATTTTCAGGTTTTGTAAGTTCGTTTCCCTCGATCAGAAGTGTGATTTCTCCTTTAGGTTGGCGAATCAGAAACTCTTGTTTGGCTTCCTCTAGTGAGCCTCTCCAAAACTATATTACGAGTAATCTCTATTGGTGAATTTATGTATACTATAACACATTAGATAGAGTGACAATGGATGATACCTCTTCATGCAGCTTTGTAATCTCTCGAGCTACTACACATTGCCTGCAACACAAATTATATTACAGGACTTAAGATAGGACATGTTCTAATAGTACAAGGTAGAAAAAGAAATCACTCCATTATCATGGCAAGTGAACTTGATGGGCATTGATACTAAGGATTATGACAAAAAAAATCATGCCGTTTAACCGTTTAGCCAAAAGAATCTCAGATATTTGAATTGACAAAAAAACAACTCTCTATTTTTTTTTTTTTTGCCAAACTAACCCTACAACTTCGTAGCTGAAAAAATCCTATAAATTTGATCTGGTAAAAAAACTCCTCTATTTTATTTATTTGCCAATAAAACCCTCTGTTTGTTTAATGAAACAGAGCTGCCAATCCCATAATTAAACGAGATAGTGAGTTTTTGCAAAAACTCGTAATCCCTTGATACTAACAAGGACATGTTAGGAAAAAGTTGCTTACAAAATCCACAAAAATATATTACCTTGATTCACCAAAGTAGGGGGTTGTTTCTTCAAGAAACTGTGACAGCCTATGAGGAGGAACATAAAAGATTTGTGTTCTTGTCTCATTTGATGAAACCATCAGCCTCTCCCTCCTTGTTCCATTATGCTTAGGAAGAAAACCAACTGTAAAATTAAGTTGTTTAGAGATTAAAAAATTTATATACTGCCTGGTATGAAGCAGTTTGACTACAACTGCTGAGAGGAGAAAGATATACACTGAGAAGTTACCGAATGTGAACTCATCGGTCTTCAAACCCGACGCAGAAAGAGCAGCAACTACAGCACATGCCCCAGGGATAGGAATCACATCTATATTTTCTTTCACACATATCTTAGCCTGCAGAAAAATCATCACAGTTGTTTCTCATAATCTTCTCCACTCATGAAAAAACTTAGAAAAGAGTCTACATTGGTTGATGTCTATAAAGTGTTTTTCAGACTATGAAATTGGAACATTAGTTTCATCCCAGATATGTCAAAGCGTTACAAGCATCATATTCCTTTTGTAATTTTACCTATAAACTAGGATATTTATACACAAAGTAACATTTTCTCAATGGTGCAGTTTAGGCTCACTAAAAAACCGTGTGTTCATAATAGGATCTTGAATCCACATCTCTCTTTAACTAAACACAATACAATCTTTTAAGGATTATTCTGGAGTTTCCCCGATCTCCCCAAAGGATTCGATCCTACCAAAATCTCTCCTCCTCTTTCTCTCTGTTGACTCTAGGCTATTTATAGACTAATTGAATTCTAAAAAGACTCATAACTACTCCACTCCTAACCAACTAACAATTGATAGCAGTCGCAGAGTCGCTGTTTATTTTTGAACAACGCTTATCAGTTCAGCTAGATGTAACCTCAAAACAAACTGACCCTGTCAGATCTCAAAATCTCAATGAAAAATCTACTCTAGACCGAAAGATAACAGCAACTGAAGCGATAGAAACTCACAAGTTCAGTACCAGGATCACTGATTCCTGGTGTCCCTGCATCACTGATAAGTGCCACAATCTCTCCCTGTTTTAATCGTTTTAACACCGTCTGCTCTCTTTGTGCTTCATTGAATTTGTGATAACTGAGCTGAAAACCTAAACCTCATGATTCAAACCATCACATGACAAAAACGATAAACGAGAAAGTCAATCAAAAAGCACCAAGAGCTATAGAAAATGGTATACTTACAAGTTGAGCTTTGATATTGTAGTACTGAAGCAACTTCCCGGAGTGTCTTGTGTCCTCAGAGAGTATCACATCCGCCGATCTCAATACACGAATAGCACTACAGTAGGATAAACATAAAAGCATAAGATGAATAAAAAGCAGTAGAAGTAAGCGACGAATTGAAACTCAATTCAGTTTAGGATAGCGGCAATTCATTCGAATCCAAGGACAAGAAAAACCACGAGTGTTTTACAATCATTCTTTCGAAAATAATGGTGGAACATATCAGAAAACATTGACCAAGGCAATTCCATTAATGCAATCTTATAAGTTAGATAAGAGCAACTGTTCATCAAGTATTCATTTAAAACAAAATTTAGATACAGGAATAAGGAATTGGGAGTGTACCGGAAAGTAATATCTTCGAGATTCCCAATGGGAGTTCCAACGAGGTATAGCCCAGGCTTGAGAGGACCCTGAAAGCTTAAAGCTAATCAACTCTGAAAGCAAAAGACCATAAATCCTAACCAAATTGAAAAAGAGAACCACTGGAAAAGATTTTATTACCCGTTTGGAATCATCCCTGGCCACGAATTCAGATATCTCCGCCGGCGTTTCGGAGGAGACCGAACAAAAGGAAACGGCGGCGCTTCTTGAGACAACCGGTGAAAGGAAGAGAATAGAAAGAGGGAAACATCGAGGGGAAAAGGCGGAGGCGCGAATATAAGAAACCATGGTAGCAGAAGGAAGACGGAGTATCGCCATTCCCGCGCACTGTGGTTTACGTTTATCTCCCAGAGCGACAAAAAATCTCTGTTGAATACTCATCTTCTTTGAAGTTGGTCAAGAACCGGTTTGTTCCGGTTTACGACTATGCGATTGCGGTTTAACAGGAAATAGAATTTAAGCTTGATTCCAGAATCCGGTTCAACGTTCCTGTGAGTTGTTAAGTATTGCAAAGACACTAGCTGATACAGAAGCTCTCAGCTTGGTACTTTTTCTTAACAGTTTTTCAGTGTTAGTTAAACAATTCGTCTCTAGTCACTTATACATAATACATTTCAGTATTTCACAGAAGATGTGAGTTTATAAAACGCCTCTCTTTCTTTACACCTTGTCGTCATGGAACCACCACCTCGTTTCCTTAGGACCCCTCCCATTTTTACAGTTCTTCACGTAACGGTCGTTATCAGCAGGGCGTTGCTACAATAACCAGAGAAACATGTTACATAATGAGTTTATAGTTTATACTACAGTTTAGAGTGACCACTTTTGGTGAAAGAATTGAGTCCAAAGATGGAACCTTTTCGGGTGAACTGGATAGCATCGAGAGAATGCTGATGCAGACTGAGCTCACCGTCATTGCTGGCGACCATGAGTCATATAGAATATCTGCAAACCAACCACACACACAAACAGCTTTATATTCTCGAATCTGTAAGGAATTTGAGAACTGCATAGTCAAAAGATTTGGTAATCTTTTGGGAGATTGAACTTAGAGATCTACTTAAATGCAAGAGAACAGATACATGAGCTCAAGCTAGACAGCACAATCAAATATATATGGCTGCTTCAAAACTATCATGGACAAGAATATGCAGTTATCAGGCTACTACGATCTTGTTGATTTGGTAAATACTCCCACCCTAAAATCTCAGATAGAAAATTCGTCCACAACCGGAAAATATCCAAGACGTTTAACTATAAATCAACATGGAGGGCTACTTGCTACAATACCTGCATAATTTTGAGGCTTATATCCCACTCATAAAGCCAATCTAACCAAATCTATCCCGAGCATTTAAGTATCAAACAGACTGGGAAAAAGGTTACACCCAAGGCAATGTATACAACAAAAAGATTTCAGTATGTAGCAAATCCAGGTTGTATAAGCAAAGTAAACCCAGCATTTCTAATTCTCTAGATTCCTCAAAAGACACTTGAACTTAGGTCATAGCACTTACTAATGCTCCTAGAGTACAAGGCATAGCATGACTACACATTAGGAGCAAGTAGAAACAGGCAAATTGGGGAAAATAGAAGAAGTAAAACCCTTGATTTGCTAATGCAGACATAAAAATGATAAGAGATAGCTACCTAAGCAAATATGTCCATTGCTATAAATATGAGGATGTGGTGGTGCCGGAGGAACAAATATTACCTGCTCAACAACAGGGAAATCAGTCAATACTCAAATAATATCTGTTTTTTATCAGTAAGCAATTTTTTGACGCAGCCAAAGAGAAAGAATAGATCGAAAATACAAAATCCCGTACATGAATCAGGTTCATTGAGGCAAGAGAATCGATAGAAATTGTGAGTAATTAGTTCCTAAGGCATGACTTTCAATTTCAGACCAAATACAAAATTAGAAAGTCGTAGAAGATTTAGATGACATGCCTGCGGCGATTCCATAGGATAATGTTCGGGAAAATCAACTTGAAGCTGGTAAGTTTCGTTGGCGTAGAGTGTCCCCGGAGCTCCGGTAACCTCGATTATCCATCTTAGATGACCGAGTAAACAACAATAGGCAGTGGATCCAAATTACAGAAAAAGAGAAATCTAGAAATATTGAGAGAGAAAGAGGAAAGAACTGTATATACTTTTGCAGATTATCGGTAACTTTGTGGGCAAATCCAGTGGGAGGATTTAATTGCCACTCGGAAAGCTCCTTCTGTAGCCTATTGCACGCGATCTTGCTTAAGGCCTGCGTATGAACTAAATTTCAGAATCCTACGATACACACTCATATCCAAATTCCGAATCTAGAGAGAGAGAGAACGAGATAGATCACCTTGCGTGAAGGAGCCGAAGAGGTGGTCATGGCGGAGAGAGATAGAGAGAGAGAGCGCGCGCGAGAGATGTCTCGCTTCTCCTTTACTCTTTTGGTTATATTAATAAAATAAGTAAATAAATGTTACATTTCTTTTCTCATATATGAAAAATTTTGTGTTTCTTTTCCTGGGAAAATCCTGAAAGATGATGATGACGTGTTTGGTTAGGGGTCAGCAAGCAAAAGTCAACCCTTACGTTACCTCTCCGGACATCAAAGCGTCGATTTTGTATGAGAATTGAGTATGTTAAGCTATAAACAAAATGTGTCACATAAAATAAATATTACCCTTAACTTGGAATCCTTCCACACTTCCAAATAAACAACGCATTAAGATTTAAGAAATTTCATTAAACTCGATTTTAAATTAATTACAAGTGTGTTTTCTCAAACAAAAAAAAAATACCATAAAATTACCAAAATTTTAAGTTTTGTTTTTCTCTATCAATCGAAAAAATAATACTTTCTTGCAAATTTTAATTTAATCACAATTATTAAAAATTATAAGAAAACTTTTTTTTTTAATATTTTAAATATGGTTGATGAAAACTTTTATCATATAAAATAGTTTCAATAAAATCACAAGAAATTTAATAAAAATTATGAATACTGTACTAGTGAACTATGATTTGAAAATTTAGTAGCTTTGGTTTTATTTTTTAACGGCAGTGTTTTAAAAATTGGACCGGATTGTGAACTAGAAAGTCTGTTGGGTCACTAGATCAACCCGATCNAATTATAATGTTAACGTTATAATTTTTATAAAATACTATATAATAAACAATAATATATACAAATAAAAATTCACATAAAATTGTTATTAGTAACTTTTTTTAAAAATATTGATACAAAAGTTTTAGCTTATAAAATTATTTCATTTCTAATAATCAAACTAAATTGAACAAAATTATAATTTTAAGCAAAAAAACGAATATGAAATCATATTAAAATTAAACATAAAAGTAGACTTATAATTTGAATTTAACTTGATATATGAATCGGTCGGGTCAAAACTGGGTCATTGGTTTTGAACGGGTTATGGGTTTTTAGTGGATTTTAGTGGGTCAACAATAAGTTGGGTTTTTAATTTGAACTGGACCGAATTATCAATCAGGTCACCGGGTTAACCGGTCATACCAGGTGGGTCAATTGAGTTTTGAAACACTAATCAATGGTAATATACTCCCTCCGTATTTTTATATAAGTCGTTTTAAGAATATCTTTTTGTATCAAAATATATGTCGTTTCCAAATTTCAAGGTAAAATTTGTAAGAAAATGACTATTATAACCCCAATAATAAATATACAAAAATTAAATAAATAAATATCAAAAGTGTAAACACATTTAATAACTAAGGTTATTTTAGACAAAATACAAAATTTCTTAAATTGTGTGCAAAATGTCAAAACGACATATATAAAAATANAATGTCAAAACGACATATATAAAAATACAGAGGGAGTAGTATTTTAGACCTTAGTTTATCTCGATTTGGTGAAACTTTAATTATCAAAATATTTTTTTTGTCATCGAATTAACTTATTTTGATACAAAATGAGGGTTTGTGATGAAAAAAAAAAGTTTGCCTCGTTAAAAACATATCCAAGAAAACTAAGTGGGACAAAACTTGGATAGGAAAAAAGAGTGCAAACCAGAAAAAAAAACTATAGTAAAAAAAAAATTTCTTCAAAATAGAATCCAGATTTTGAAATTTCCTCGGGACAGTCTCCAACCTATGCATTTTCTTGGACTTTTACAGCACCTTTCAATCTTCAAACAATCTAGAAAAAGAGTCATAAAATCTATTTAGAAGTCCACCACAACTTAAAATTTCATAGCAAATAAAACACAAAGCGCTGGAAAAACAACACAATAAGTAAAAAGATTGGAAAAATTCCAAATAACAAAACCTAACGATAACACTCCAAAAAATATGTTTAATTCATTGTATACCTTTTTTAAGATATGTCTTTCATACGTAACACTTATCTTATAGCATTTCAAAACACAATAAATTATGAAAAAATACCAAAAAATTTAATTTATATTTATTATCTGAATGAGCTTACTTGCGTACAATTTTGCTGCAGCTATTTGGAGAGGGCGGGGTGTGAACGCAATCTTCCTTGATCTCCTATCAGAACTGTAAAACAACTAAGTGAAAAACACCGGATCTTTTAACGAGTTCCCGGAATGATTACCGGTACGTCTTGTGAGAGGACGTTACTCTCAAAATCCACTAATCAGTTGAACGTATTTTACAGAGAGAAAACCAGATTACGAAAAACACTAAAAATTTTAAAAAAATCGTGGAGATATTGAAGAAGAAGTACATAAAACAGATGTGATCAGAATCTGTTTTAAACCATTTTCTTCTTCTTTTTCTCCCAAAACGTTGTTAATATTGCTTTATTGATGTTGGACCAAAGAAACTTGTTTAGGCCCAAGACTTTAATCCATCACGTTAAGTGACCTACTCTTGTGCGTCGCCGTTTTTGTATTCTTTAACTTAAGGATAAATAGACTAACATTACGACAAACTCCACCTTTGTCTCTTTTTCCTTTAAACCCTATACGTCGTTCCTCTTGTGTGATTTTCATGCGATTTTTTTGCCTGAGTTCCCGTTTTCTGTTTTGCTCTCGATGTCATGTCTTTTCTCCAAAAAATCCTTGTTGTGGATGTTTTATCTTCTGACCCGAAAACCCTTTATCTATTGGTAAGTCTCTGAACATTCGATTTTGCATTTTTGCTCTTTCGATTTCAAGTTGTACCTTTCTTTCTGTATTCCTGATTTTTGCTAATCTTTTTCGTTCTTCTTTTTTGCATGAATGCCATTCTAGACTCCAACAGGTTCCTGCAAAAAATCGGAGACACATATCATGTAAATTATTCTAAAACCATAGACATATTTTAACTTTTCCAATTTGTTTCTCATACTATATTGATTTTTTTTTTCACCGGATGAATGCATTTAACTAACGCCTTCGTCCTGTTCCTTTTTGCTGCAAGATACTTCAACAAATCGACCCAAAATGAGATACCTCCAGCTTCCTGCTTTCTGCTCAAGGTAGCACCTTCATGAGAGCAACAAACTGCTCTATCTTAGCTCCGGGTAATCCTTTGGTTAGTTGTATGCTAGATTTATGTTTGTATGAACTTTTAACAAACTAAAACTGCCGTTTGCTTGTACATCTCTTAGGAAATGAAATCGTGTGTCTATATGTTTAGTCCTCTCGTGGAAACCACCATTTTTGGTTAAATATAGCACTTTGTGAATCTGAAAAAACTTTAACATTGTCTTGAACAAATCTCAAATCAATAATAAAACCCTTAAGCCACAATGCTTCTTTGAACCCTTCTGATAGTGCCATGAACTCGGTCTCAGTAGTGGTCAATGCTACTATCTGTTGGAGACCTGATTTCCAACTGTTAGTATTGCCACCAACTTGAAACACATAACCAGCCATAGACCTCCTTTTATCTAAATCTATGGCGTAATCAGAATTAGTGAAGCCAACAATATTAAAATCTTCTCCTCTTGTAAATGTTAAACCATAATAAGATGTTCCTCGAATATATCTTAAAATCCACTTAAGAGCCTCCAATGTTATTTGCCTGGATTTCCCATGAACCTACTAACTACACGAGATTCGTGTGCAATGTCGGGTCTTGTACCTACCATTACATACATTAAGCTTCCTACCACATTAAAATATGGTATTCTGCTCATTTCCTTTTCTTGTACTCTGGTTTCTTCTTGACTTAAACTTTTAAGTTTAAATTGACTTCTCATGGGTGATACCATAGTTTTGATATCACTCATATTAAAATTTCTTAAAACTTGTTCCAAATAGCTCTATTGAGATAACCCTAAGATTTTTTCATTCCTTTTTCTAAGAATATCCATTCCTAGAATTCGAGTAGCTACCCCTAAATATTTCATGTCGAATTCAAAAGTTAAACCCCCCTTTTAACCTTTTGATTTCAACCATATCCTTTGAAATTACCAGCATATCATCAACATAGAGTAGTAAAAACACCTTATGATCAATGTCTGAACCTTTTGAGTAAACACATGGGTTATATAAACTTCGCTAAAAACCCTGATTCTTCATGAAACTGTCAAACTTTTTTTTCCACTGTCTAAGGGATTGTTTTGATCCGTATGAAAAGTTGATGTATTTCCTTAATATTCACATGAACTTTACATGGCTTTATAAAGCCGTAATCGTTACACAAAATCTGTAGAGAATCCACAATATATGCTATACAAAACAATATTAACAAGATCCTGAAAATGTGTAACATATTTTATTCCATGTCTATCACCCTCCCTCAGTCACAGCGGCGGTAGGACGGTGAGACTGGTTCGAAATTCATTGTGACGTGAAGTGGGGAGACCTTTAGTGAAGATGTCGGCGAACTGAAGTGAAGTGGGTACATGGAGAACTTTCACTTCACCGATGACAACTTTGTCAGGAACAAAATGGATATCTAACTCGATGTGCTTGGTTCGTTGATGTTTAACCGGATTGGTGGAAAGATAACCCGACCCAATGTTATCACAGTAAACAACCGAAGCAGTCCGGAGTGGTCGATGCAACTCAACCATAAGATTACGAATCCAAGTAAGCTCCGCAACTGTATTGGCAACACCTTTATACTCGGCTTCAGAGCTGGAACGTGACGGTGTGGGTTGTCTCTTTGCTGACTAGGAGATGAGATTAGGGCCGAGATAAACGCAGTAACCAGATGTGGAGCAACGTGTGTCAGGACAGCCAGCCCAATCGACATCGGAGTATGCCGTAAGCGTATCAATGCTACCACGAACCACTGAACCCCAAAGTGTGTGGTGCCTTTGACGTAGCGAATGATTCACTTCAGAGCTTGAAGATGAGGGTGACGGGGCTTGTGCATGTATAAACAGACTTGATGAACTGCATAGGAGAGGTCAGGACGCGTCAGTGTGAGGTATTGTAAGGCACCTGCAAGCTTGCGATAAAAGGTGGGATCGTCGAGTGGGTCTCCGTCATCGACTGAGAGCTTGGATTTGAGATCTACCGGCGTTGAAATAGGTTTGCAGTCCACCATACAAGCGCGAGTAATGATATCTTCAGCATAAAGAGATTGAGACTTAAACAATCCTTTGGCATTGAAATCCGCCTTAATGCCAAGGAAGTGTTTCAATTTCCCCAAGTTAGTCATTGGGAATTCAGCTTGGAGTTGGTCAATGACACGCTGAAGAAGATCAAATGTGGAGGCTGTCAAGATGATGTCATCCACATAGAGAAGCAAATAAGCGTCTTGTTGCCCTTTCCTGAAAATGAACAAAGAAGAATCGACCTTGCTTTGCAAAAACACGTTTTTGACATCCATTTGATGAATCGGCCAATTAAACGCAACACTGATCTCGCTCGTAGAGTACTAAGCGTTTGCTACGGGGTATGATTAACTTTAAAATTTATAAAACCTCTATTCGCCCCGACCACAAGGGGTATTGTAGCTAGATAGAGCGTCGATCCACAGGAGGCGAACTGATCTATGCAATGCAAGAATTTAAATTCTAATCTAGGATGAAAACGGTGGAAGATGGTAGCGAACAGCAGCGAAATTAAAATGGCGATTAAAAACAATAAAACTAAAACGTTAAACTTAGAATTCTTCGGATCATGCGATACTTGGTCAGACAACTATTCAGAAATTAACCTAACAAAACCTAGACGCCATCGTTAAATATTGAACCGGCCCACTCTCGTGCGACATTCCGCGGTCCCTATGCTA
>KE152741.1:0-10806 GCA_000411095.1 Aethionema arabicum
GCATCGCGCGGACTTGGTCTAGTTTATAATAGAATAAAACTTGTAACATTTATATAAAAATACATGCCTGTAAGTTCGAGCGACCAGTTTATAGGAAAAAATATATATATATATATATATATACATTTATGAGAAATTATCTAAAATGTCTTAATTTAAACATTTTTTTGTAAATGTGCTTTTTTTGTTAGGTTTTACCAATTATACCTTTGGATTTATTGTTATGATATTTTTGTGAGAAAAATCAATTATGCAAAATACTCTAATTAGATATATTTTTACAATGTTGGGTTAGAACATTTTTGCAAAAAATGCTTGAATGAATGCATGTTTGCAAATCCACCTACTTTTATATATAATAACATACTAATAGTTTATATATAATACTTAAAGTTTGTTTTTTCATGATAATACTTAAAGTTAAATTTTAATACATTACATTTCTTTTTTTGTTAAATCAATATATTACATATTAAATTTATTTTTATTTAATTTTGAAGACATTGAAAAAATAATTATATAGTTATTAATGTTACAATCACTTGAGAGGATTATGATGAAGAAGAAAATGAAGTCTCTCAAAATAACATGAACAAATTATTGTTCCTCTAAAGCTTCTCACTAATGATTAATGTTACAAGCTTACAAGTTAAGGTTGTTGTGTCTGCTTTCTCCAGTCCGGTCTAGTCAGACCGGACCAAACCCCTAACAGTCCGGTCCGTGAAAATCCCGGTATGATTTCAGAGTGTTAATCATACTCAAGTTCATCAGGTGTAATGGGTCTTTTGAGAGGAATCATAGATTTCTTATCAACGTCTCTAGACAATGCTTTCCTCATATCTGATCATTCAAATCATATCATTAAGTTGAATCAAAGAGAGGAATATAACAAAAAGGGTAAAGAGATTATTGTATTAGATTCAATACTGGTTTTAAAAGGATCGAATCTAGCTCACCTAAACCATCTTCTTCTCCTGAATAGTATCGTAGAACTCGCCTATAGATTATGTAGCCAAGCTGCGAGATATATATAGTTTGTTTGATATGAGTACGCGTATGTAAAATGTTTGAAAGTTATAAACATAGATTATGGTATTTTAAATTCTGAAATATTTCGGTTTGGTGAGAAAATAACTTGGTTTTTTATATCCTGAACTTTGATAACCGGGTTTTTAAAAACTACCAGATTTTTTTATATCAAAACTAAACTTTAAACACAAAATTCCACCATAAATCTCAAAGTTTCACCGTAATCTCACAAGATTTCACCAACACATATAACCTAAATTTGGATTAATTATACTATTATTTCAGGTTTAAATTTGAGATTTCGGTAAAAAAAAAAGTCGGTTATCATGGTTTGGGGTTTAAAAAACAAGTTACCAAAGTTTAGGGTTTAAAAAACTATTTTGAGAGTTGAAGGTTTTATTCACCGAAACAGAAATAGTTCAAGGTCTAAATCTAAAATACCATAACGCCTAATAAATATTTTTTGCAATGTTATTAAGAGAGATATTAGTCATTAAGCTTTTCATCATTTACCTTTTCATACATCTTGATAGCTGGTGTGTTTGAAGCTCTCACAAAAAGATCCACAAAATACGCCTTATCACTGTGATCAGATAAGGAGGAGCAATGATCACTAATAGCCAGAGATTATAAATAGCCAGAGATCACTAATATTTTTTGCAAAGTGACGAGTCTCTTGCTTTGAAACTAGCTAAAGATTAGTTTGTGTTAGGTCTTACATCTTATCGCTGATATCTTCCAAAAGATTCATTAGTTTCTTAGCGAGTTGTTGCCTGCGATATTCTGGAGAGACAGTGACGGCTGTTACATGACCATGCCAGGATTCACCTTGCCCTTCAACTTTACCCATAACTGAAACCATATAGAAGATTTTAGACTTATGAATTTAAAATGATTACATGGTGGGCAAGGAGAAGCATAAAATGTCATCATATGGATAGATGGAGATATAATAACATATGTTTGTAGTCTTTCACTACAGTTTTAATTCTTTGTGTTGTTTAAAGATGGATCACTTAGAAAAAAAGCTAGCTAAGTAACTAACATCTGTTCTCAAAAAGCTAAATCATAATATTTCAAAACTATAGAAGTAAAATTTCAATGATACTGCTAAATTCACGAGGAATATATTCAAAAATCTAGGATCCACTTAGGCTTCTGTGGTACCTTTCAAAACTATAATGCAAAAAAGGAGCAAGGACATTGAAATGCTTTGGCCACATTCAAAGTTCGATTTGTGTAGCAAAACGAAACAGCTCAATTTTATCAGGTAGCGGGACACCGCAAGAAGAGAACAACACAAAGAATTCAAATATATTTCGTTACAAATCTTGTATTTCCAAGACAGAGCTAAGGCTTCAAATAGCTCAAATTTTGATAAGATCTGGCATAACTATACTACAAACATTGAAAAACAAACATGTTTAACACTAGTTATAACTTATAACTCATTTATGGAGACATTTAGAACAATCATTCTTAATCATTCTCTTCTAGATCTTCTAGAATCCTACGAAAATTTAGACACTATAGAGCTATAGCTATTCCAAATTCTCACCAATTTGAAAACACAGTTGCTCTTCATAATCCTATGCGATTACAACTACTTCCATCTGATAACCAAAATATCAATAGTATACTTCCACTAGAGCTGAAATAATATCCCGAAGTTCAAATCACTTAACAAAACTTTCTCATGGAAACGAAGACCAAAATTCACAGAGATTAAAAACCCTTACTATAGCCCATGACACGATTTCCAGGACCTTCAGCAACATGAAAATAATCAGGCCATCTCGCCAAGTAGGTCATGTAGAAGGACATATTGAACTATTCATCAAAGAAACTTAGCAAAATCAACAAAAAAATCGCCAAAGTAGAAAACACATCAATCCAGAAAAAATAAAGATTGCGACGAATAAGAAACAGAGTTTACTGTTTCAGTGAGGTGATCGAGATTCACGGAGGTGAATCGGAGAAGATCGTTGCAGCTGAATCTTCGTATCGTCGTCATCCCTCCTCTCGCAAATCCCTTGAGTTTTCTTCTGATTTGTGGAAGAAGAACGAGTATATATGAGTATATAAGTATATTTTAAATGGGCCAATGACGAATACTAAGCCCAGAGAAATTCAGGCCCAATATTATTATGACGTCATCATTATAGTTATTAATTTTAGTTATATATATTTATATTTTTTATTTTCGTGGCTGCCGCCAATCCGAAGTAGAATCGGATCTTCGACGATTGAAGAGAGAAACCCTGTGAAATCCGATGGATCTACTCCGGCAAGAAATTTTGAAGAAACGGCAGGCTCTAGCTGAGGAAAGTGGAGGGAAGAAGTTCTTCAAGCGATCTGAGATTGAGCAGAAGAAAATCCAAAAGCTCCGAGAGGAAGAACGACGGGAGCAGGAGCTTAAGGCCCAACGGAAAGCTGCCGCCTCCGGAGGCAGTGGAAAATCATCTGGTGATTTATCTGCTCCTGGTTCTTCTACGGCTTCTGCATCTGCATCTTCCAAATCATCTGCCTCCGACGCGGCTGCTATCGCTGATTCCAAATCCCTAACCGATGAACGAAACATTCAAAACCTAGTTTTACCGAGGCAAGAAGTAATTCGTCGTCTGAGATTCCTTAAACAGCCGATGACGCTATTCGGAGAGGATGATCAGGCTCGGCTCGACCGACTCAAGTATATATTGAAAGAGGGATTATTCGAGGTCGATAGCGATATGAGTGAAGGACAAACGAATGATTTCTTGCGTGACTTAGCGGAGCTGAAAAAACGGCAGAAGAGTGGTATAATGGGAGATAGGAAGAGGAAGAGTAGAGATGAAAGAGGGAGAGACGAAGGTGATAGAGGTGAAACAAGGGAAGATGAGCTCAGTGGTGGTGGTGAATCGAGTGATATTGATGCTGATAAAGATTTGAAACGTTTGAAAGCTGATTTCAAGGATCTCTGTGATGAGGATAAGATCTTAGTCTTCTTTAAAAAGCTTTTGATTGAATGGAAGCAAGAGCTTGATGCAATGGAAGACGCAGAGAGAAGAACTGCCAAAGGAAAACAGATGGTAGCCACTTTTAAGCAGTGTGCTAGGTATCTCACTCCTCTCTTCAAGTTATGCAGGAAGAAGGTAAAACTTTTCCCTTGCTATCTTCTGTGTCCAACGTTTTGTTATTGACAACGTGTGACTTATAGGGTAGCAAATTGTTATGGAGTCTAGGGTTATGTAGTTGGAAGTAGACTATCTCAGCTTAAAGAGTTATCTTGGTTGAGAAAACACTTAGTTTAGGTAGGAAAACTCAATTAGCACAGTAATGTAGTGTCTCGGTTCCATTGAAGATCAAACTTAGCTTAGATACTTTATATGTTGACACAAACGGGTTCTTAGGTTGCTGCCCATCAAAGATAAAGAGAGAGAACTCTAAGGTTACATAGACCTATGGAAAGTAGAGTTGAAAGTAGCAGTCATACTTGCTAATAAACCCAACACTATATACACCTTTATATCGCCGTTGATGCGTCCATGATCTCCATTTTATATGAACGTTAAATCTTCTTTACACTAGAGATAATAAGAATAAAACTTTCAAGGCTACATAGACATTTGGAAAGCTAATAACCCCCAGACTATATCCACCTTAAAGACTCCATTGATGCTTGTATTATCTCCGTTTAGATGAAGAGTTTAAAAATTACCTTTTGAATTTGAAAAACTTTAGTTACAGAATCTTTTTTATGTGCTTATAACTGAATACTAACCCATGGTTTGCAAAACTGCAGGGACTACCAGATGATATTCGTCAAGCTTTAATGGTAATGGTTAACTACTGCATCAAACGAGACTACCTCGCTGCAATGGACCACTACATTAAACTAGCAATCGGAAACGCACCTTGGCCCATTGGTGTAACTATGGTTGGTATCCACGAGCGTTCAGCTCGAGAAAAGATTTATACAAACAGTGTTGCACACATCATGAACGATGAAACCACTCGTAAGTATCTCCAGTCAGTTAAAAGACTAATGACTTTCTGCCAGCGACGCTACCCAACCATGCCTTCTAAAGCCGTTGAGTTCAATAGCTTAGCTAACGGTAGTGACTTACAGTCGCTGCTCGCGGAAGAGAGATCGTCACGAAGAGACGACCGAGCAGTCTCCGAAGAGAGACTCCGACTTATGCCTTCTCAAGACGAAAGCTAAGTTAAGTCATTAGTTTAATTGTTATGTATTTACTGCTTCCATGTTGTGTTGTGTCTTTGCATAAACTTCAAATCTTGTGGACAAAAGAAAATTGCAAATGAAAAAGTTCAATTTTCGACTCTATCTAAGCTTTGTTTTATGTGTTCATATATGTTTACTTACGACAAAGCCTTTTTCTTTTGATAAGTTTGCTTATTCGGCTACATATATAGTTGGGAATTGAAGCATTAAGTTTTAAAAGAACATAAGATTTTAGAACTGTTCGTTGAGCCTTGCCCCTGCTGACATGGAATCTGCAACTCCACCGGGAGTGGTCTTCATCTCAAGACTGTTCCTCAGCTCAGCTCCCACCACTGCCTCCGCATCTTCACTTGTAACGGCCTTGTCCCCTCCTTGCAACTTCTCTGCCGCATCCTGCACAACCCAACAATTCAAATCAATCCAAATGGCCATTCTCAACAC
Organism: Aethionema arabicum; assembly: GCA_000411095.1. NCBI lineage: Eukaryota > Viridiplantae > Streptophyta > Magnoliopsida > Brassicales > Brassicaceae > Aethionema > Aethionema arabicum. Next base: position 5,693 of record KE152741.1, read on the forward strand.
ACTTGCAACCCGTGACACAAGGCCACGGCTCCAATCCATGATCAAAGGTCAAGACCGCGTCCCACGACCTAAGGCTGCAACCCAAGGTGCAACCAGCAATTAACCTAGGCCACAACCCACGATCTAGACTACACCCCTATGATCTAGGCCACGGCTGCAACCCATAATCTAAGCCGGAGCACGCGACCTAGACCATGGCCCATGATCTAGGCCGCGGCCGCACTCCATGATCTAAGCCGCAACCCGCGACCCACGATCTAGACCACGGCCCCGGATCCAGGCCACGGTCGCAACCCAAGTGTTCTAGGCCATGGCCCACGATCTAGGCCACAGACGCAACGCAAATGTTCTAGGCCACGGCCCGCGACTCATGATCTAGGCCACGACCCGTGACTCAAAACTTAGGTTGCAGCCTATGACTCAAAGCTTAGGCCATGGCCTCACGTGACCGAAGGCCTAGGCAGCTCACACCAAAACCATACGAATTCTTAGAATCTACATTCACTATGTAAATTCCTAATTAACCAATACAGAAAGTAGAAAACTGATCACTAGTCTCAAGTTCTCAACTAACAGACCAATATATATATGTTCATCACATTAGAATCTATCACTAAACAAAACCTAACCCTTACACTCAACCAAACAAATCTTCTAATCCCTCTATCCAATACAGTTTTAGTCTTATATACATCAATAAACAAAATTCCTAATATCTTACACAACAAGCAACATAAAACAAAAACAAAAACTCATTACCGTGAGAATATCGGCTATGGTAACTTTCCCTTCTTCAACCGCCGTCCGTTCATTACTAACGGCCGCAGCCTGAGCCGCCGCCGCAAGACCACCGGGCACAGTTTTCCCTTTACCAGTAGCTCTAGTCTCCGCCGCTTGAATCGCCGCCGCGTCTTGACGATCCACAGGCTTATCACCAAGAGATAAAGCCGTAGCTTCTAAAGCCTCACCAATGGTAATCGTATCACCAGATTCAGATTCTGTCATCGTAGCCGTCCGATCTTTTTTAATCGGAGCTTCGTATCTTCCAACGACTTGGCCAGCTATTGATTCCGTTACAATTCTGTTTCCAAGATGTTCACTTTGAGAGAAACTAACTCCTTGGTTTTTTGCCACGTCATCATGCGAGACTATGCCAATTCCGGTGTTGTACTCTGCAGCTGATTGTAGCACTGATGCTGGTCCTCCTTTTAAGGTTTTGCCAAGCATTTTTGTCTCTGCGGCTTGAACGGTAGATGCGTCTTGTGGTGTTATTGGTTTGTTAGCTAAATCACCGGAAACGCTGAAAACGTCGCCGTATTTGATTGGTTTTGTATCTTCTTGTGACTGTGACATAACTAAAATTTGCTTCTTTCTTTGGTTTTGGAGTTTGTTTTGCTGTGGTTATTTGATTTGGATCTTGAAAAATTAGTACGAGGATTGTAGTTAGATGTCTGTTTGACACGTGGCGACTAGACTTTACAGTTGTCTTGCCGCATGTTCATGTGAATGGATCGACCTTTTTAGATATTTTAATGTAATTTTTTTTGTTTATATGTTTTTTTTTGGCACTTTAATTTTATACATAATATTATAAATTTAAATTTTATTTTATAACATTAATGATGGGTTATAAGTAAAATCATTTTATAAGAATATTAGTACTATATTATATTTATTAAATATTATTAATAGTGAAAAATAATTAATTCTATAAGTTGAAAAAATACATCAATGTAGAGTAATTTATCGGTTGATTGTTTTAAATGAGAATTGGTATTTACTTATTGATTCATAACTAAATTCCATATAAATATTTACAATTCCAAAACCAATAATAAAAATCATTTTTAAAAAAAAACAGTTTATTTAAAGCTTAACTTTGTAAAACAAAATTGATGAATAATAAACATTAATAAGGTAATGTTACAATTTAGTCGTTCAAGTTCAAACAAACAAAAAAAAATGCATTATTGTGTAGTCTTCTTATCATTTCTTGTTCTTTTTCTAAACTCTCTTTTTTCTTCAGAGTATTGTTTCTTCATCAAAAGACTAGACATAGCTGTTCTCACTGCTTCTGCTGCTGCACTCATTACACTCTCTTCTATTGTAACTTTACCTTGCAATTCTTCCAACATTTTGGTCCCTCCAGGTAACTTATCATCTTCAAGAACAGATTGTACAGTCTCCTCAATGCAAGATATGACTCGTACCCTCGAAAACGCAGGCTGGTTCGAGCCAGGTAGATTTGAGGCACCAGATACGATCCATAATAGCTTAGTGGATGTAGCTACAGAGATACTTGTTGGTATGAAACTATCTCCAGGGATTTTGATCACCTACAAGAATGATTAATTACCAAAATTAAATCTTTACTTTAGTGGAGTTACAAGATTATTATCAATGTCATCCATTTATAGGAGTATAGTATTTTAGACCCTAAACCATATTTATCCGGTGTAAAAAAATCTCAACTATCAAAACAGTTTTTTTTTTAAACAAAACTTTGATAACCGGATTTTTTAAATCCTAAACTTAATAACCGATTTTTTAAACCGAAATCTCAAATTTTTAACTTAAAAACTTTAGTATCAAGTTATTTTAAGTTAAATTTTAAGATTAGGGTTTAATTTTGTATCTAAAATTTAATTTTGATTTAAAAGATCCAGTTTGGTTTAAAAAATCCAGTTATCAAAATTTTAGAGTTTAAGAAACCATTTTGATAGTTGCAGGTTTTTTCACCAATCAAAAATAGTTCAAGGTCTAAAATAGGGAAATTTTAAAAAATGCTCTAATTCTCAGCATTTTTTTTTTGTAAAAATGCACTAACGCTAGACGTAAAATATTTTTGGTATACCCTTCACTTATTAGGCAATATTCGCAAAAGTTTATTAAATTAGAACATTTTGTATAATTTCTCTAATATTATAACACATCGGATTAAAGTAATACCTTTGTTATAGAGAGAGTTCGAGATGACAAATCACAGGCCAACAAGATTATACCTTGAAAGCTGCAATTACATAATAGAAGTAATCAACAATGGAAAACACATCCAAAAAACTATGTGATAGAAACTAATTGAAAGTTACCTCTGAATAGCCACAGCTGCAAGAGAAGAGTTTGGGACAGTACAAATGTCTGTAACTGTGATTTGGGTTGGCTCACTTTCATTAGACTCTAAATGTACTGCCTTCAATAAGCAAAAGAGCAATCAAAAAAGAGATATATAAATTGATGAAGAAATAGTGAAATCGAGAAAAGAAATAACTGAGAAATTCTACCATTGTGCTGATTTCGCAAGTGTCAAGAAGAGAACCAGTTGTAATTTCCCATAGTCGAACCTGAAAATAGCATCAGGTATTACCCAAAACGTCGAAAGATGTGTGAGTAATATAACAGAAGATGAAGATTTTAGAATTGCTTACTGTTGAATCTCCACTTCCAGACATAAGGTATCCTTGAGTAAGCTCTGGATTGGAGACAAAAGCTATGCAAGTAATGAACCTATTGATTGGTTTAAGAATAAGCTATTGAGTAATCAAGAATTGACAAATTTTCCAAGAAACTAAGCATTTAGGATTTTGAATCTACTAGATGTTGCTTACTCTGAATGGCCAAGACAAAAACTTTGTATTTCATGAGCTCCTTCTAGAGGCTTCTTCGGAAAAACAGTAACCTATAATGACAAATGTATAACTTTAAAACCTACCGAAAACATGAAAGGTTGTTAACATTATATAAGAACTGGCTTACCCTTATCTTAAAGTCTCGATCTGCACTAAGAATATATCTACCATCTGGGGAAAACTCCTATGAACAAGATCTTGATAAGAATGAGTGAACACACTAACTTAAGAAGACAACATAAACAAGTACAAAAGAACAATATAGATAGAAGTTATCTTACCAGGCCAGTAATTATACTACAATAATGCGAAAGCAGCGGCGCTCCCTTAGGTGAAGTTTTACCATCATTAATCCCATCTAATTCGACCACCCAAACAACACCAAACTTATCCGCATAGCAAACATGTAAATCATCATTACTTATAGCAACAGCACTAACTCTCTTCTCAGAACATCTGCAATCAGTAAGTTCATATAAGATAAAAGTTATGAAATGAAATCAGTTGCTTGACACTAAACATAACCACCAAAAGTATTGAAAATGGTTATGATATTAGTTTACTTACACAGTGCTAAGGCAGTTCCAAGACTCCGTAGACCAAATCTTAACGAGCTTATCATCACCTGCAGATACAAATAGCTTTCCACTTGCACTATAACGAATAGCTCTAATGGATTCCTTACGGGAAGGCCCATCAGATTCATCCACCAACGTTACTGGACAATTTGTTCTGTCGACAAAACATTTAACAATAAATGGTAAGAAATCGAATACTAAGTCAAACACTGTTCAAACATTTCATAGTATAAAGGATTTCACAATGCAATTGAGCTGCTCAGGTCTGAAATTAGGTCAATATCAAGTCAAACACTAACCCCCTAAACCACATTTATCGTTTAAAACGCGTAAAATCAAAGCCTAGTTCGCGAATTAACGAAATGAGAATCATAAACACACTTCAAGAACAATTTCGAATTCGATAATGGATTGATTTCTGAAAACTTACATAAGATCGAAGACACGGAGATCCGATCCAACAGCAACTGCGACAGAGTTCTGAGATGGATGGACAGATATTAATGCAGGAGCAACCTCCAATTTGTTCTGGTTTTCTCCTTCTTCGATGTGAGATTCTTCCATTGTTACACACAGACAAAAGAGGGAAAAAAAATCAAAGTTGGAGCTTTTTAGGGTTTAAGCAGTTTTCTGATAAACCGTCGAATTTTATTATAATCAGACTGTTTGGATAATAGTTTAATCGTATCCCCGTTGAGGGTATAGTGAAGCGTGCGTGTGTTTACCTTCATGGGCCTTCGTTTAGAAGTCTTTAAGGCCCATTAGACTATTTTCAACATTTTATTTTTTTTTTAACTAATTTTTTCCTTATTTCTTTATTTATATTTAACAAATTTATAAAAATTGACATGTGTTGTGAACTTGTATCTTTATTAGGTATAGAGTGAAATATATATACATGAGGTAGAAA
>KE152745.1:116137-126581 GCA_000411095.1 Aethionema arabicum
GTGTGTGTGCGTGCGTGTGTTTGTGTGTGTGTGTGTGTGCGCGTGTGTGTGTGTGTGTGTTGATAGCTGCAAGTTCTCCTCTCCAAGTTTACACGGTAAGGAGAACCACATATTCTCACTTCATGGTATCCATTAGTGGATGGAGTGATCACAACAGAAGCAGCTCCCTCTTTCTCTTTCTCAAGGAATTTGGCAACGTAAGGGGTACAAATCCCTGAAACAAAGAGAAACGGAGATAAACAAAGAGACCAGAGTGAGTAGAAACGACTGATTTTAACAAAGTAGAGTACAAAAGAGTGATTATACATGTGTGAGTGTGAGAATTCATGAACCGTTGTGCAATCCGTGCCATAGCCAACCTTTTTATCATCTCAAGCATCGGAACAAACACCTTCTCACGAGCTTTCTTTATTTTCATGTTGAATGGCTCCACAGAGTTGTTCTCTACGTCTTCACAGTAGCTACCTTTCTTGTCGAAAGCTCTGCACTAACTCCTTGGATCTTCATTCACCACATCGGTATACACAGCTGAATCATAACCCATAAGCCTGTCCAGATTAACTTCATATTCAACCTCATTGTAGCTCCAAGCCAAACTCCATATATAAGGCTTCATGTCCTTCTTTCCCCCATGTCTCTTTTTAAGGTTCTCATATATGTGTTTAACACACATTCTATGCTCAGCTGTTGGACATTCTGTTTTCACTGCCTTGATCAACCCCTAAAGCAATCAAACCCAATATTATTCAAGAAAGTTTGATCCTTGTATAGACCATCTACACGGCTACTACCTTCACTCGGAATAATGTCACCACCAATGCGGGTTTTCTGTCTCCCCATTCGAACATCACCATCACCTTCTTCTTCACTGTCGTTTTCCGTCTCTGGGTACATATTGTACATCACCGGTGGCTCGTCGACGAACGCATCCAGAACTCTATGGAGTTCATACTGTTCTCTCTCTTTAGCTTCTTTGTCGAAATCCTGACATGGAACTGGCATTGTGTGATTTGTAGCTAAAATCGTAGGAGTTCTTCACCAGAATTACACGAAGTTCTTGTCGAATTTTGGGGTTTGCGTTTGTCGGAATTAGGTGGTTTTAGGGTTAATCTTTGATTTGGGGATTTTAATTTGGTTTTGTTTGGTTATTAATTTGGTTTAATTGAAATCGGGTTGGTTCAAGTTTAATCGGGTCAAAAACGGGTCAAACATCGGTTTATGGTTTCCTAACATTGGTTAAGTGGATTCGGTAGGAAGAAAACTGCCCAACCCACCCTAAACCACGGTTTATGGGGATCTAGCTATCGATCTAAGACATTGTGTGCAATTGGACAGAGGGCAAAGTTTCGTGGGGATCTGTTACTATATGATACTTCTCGTGGAGATATAGATCGTCTTCCCTTATTTTTCAGCTAAATTTATTCACCTCATCTACAACAAAAAAATTTTGATTATGACTTTACTTTGTTATATTAATACCACATCAAGTTGGTTTTATATGTGAGACAAAAATATTTGATATCTTACGAGATTATGGTTGGAATTATGTCGCCTACACGAAATATACATGCAAATTAAACCTGACATTTGTTGTCTTCGATCGTGATGAAACACACTAACAAGAAAAAAAACTGCTCATATAGTGGAAATTGATGAACATGTAGTTTGACCATTAAAAAAATGATATAATTATTGCATTTTATATGTTTACTTTGGACAAGAAGCAAATCGTGTTGTTGCCCATAAGCGTGGAACGGTTCCACAATGTTTGATCGATGTAATTGAAAAGACGAACAAAATTAAGGACAATGAAAGTAATGGTAACCGTTTAACACATGATTAGTATTAAATGAAATATTTAAATCGAATAAGTCCACCATTTATTTACATTTGTAGGAAATATGTAAGATTTTTTTTTGCAAAAAATAGAAATAATTTAAGGAATCAAAATAATTTATTTAGAAGAAATGATTACGTAGGAATTTGATTTTATTTTTGTTTCACGAGTGGGGATTTGTTTTAAGTTTGTTTTTTTTAAAATTAAATTTAATGTGATTTATCATTTATGATGATCGACGTTATTTTGATTAATCGTATGTAATTAATTGTGTTAAATTTTGTTAATTCTTAAAATGATGAGATGAATATATATTTTGATATGATGATGTGTCATACTTTATCACATGTGTCAAAATATATTTGGAAGATTAGTTGCTTATGCGGATAACCTATAACTACATGGTCTTCTCATTATGATTTATTAGTATAAATTTTGAAGTTATATTATATTTATTTTTTTTCCAGAAAACACAATGCCATTAACTATTAGAAATAAGATTGTTATGGGATTTCACCCTTACAATTGAGGTAAAAATGTGTAAAGGTTGAGGCATATTTCACAAGGTTGTCCGCAATCCGATTTGTAATTCGTGGTTTGTCGGCAATGGAGAATATGTTGAAATTTTCGCTCAATCGCCAAATTACATGGCTCGTGATATATAAAAATGTCCAAATATTCCCTCGTTGTATCTCGATCCACAAGTCCCGACAATCCGTGATGATATAGATTTTTTTGAAACCCAAATTCTAAACCTGTTTTATAGATAAGCCCGATTCTTCTGTTTTTAGGGCTAATAACAGTAGAGGTTTTTTTTTAAGTCCCAACAATCCGTAATATATATTTTTTTTAACATCAATATATTAATAACTTAAAGTAGATGTTTGGACTGTTCAACCACTACAATATTCATAACATGATCATGTAAGATAGAAGTGATAATATCAGAATAAATATTTATTGTTATATTATGATTGATTTTTAGTTTTTTTAGCTATTTTCAAATATCCTCATATATTTTATGATTCTATTAAAATATCAACGGTAGTAAAAAGGATAAAATTCACGGAAAAAAGATGTGAGAAACGAAAATCAAACAATCAAAATTTTAAAACACTTTATCAACCTTAAATATTTGATTTATTTTATTATGAAGTTATCATCTATGAACACTTTGTTTTTTTAGTGATTGATATGAACATTAATTTTGATATTGTTTGTTTAATCTTCTCTTTATATTACCTTTAAAATTTAAATCAATATATAACTTAACTGTTCCCAATTTATTGCATATAAAACATGGATATCATGCAACCATGACCGATTATGAAAATATATAGACGTAAGATAAATCTAAAATTAAGACCGATATTTCAATAACAAAAAATAAAATATTTTTTTTGTAAAAGTAAATATAGATTTTGGGGGTCGGTTTATTTTAGAGACCGAAACAAATGCTTCACATGATTTACCTCAAAGCCAACCATGTCTGTATGCAACTATTAAGCATATATACATACACAAATAAGAATTTTAAAATTGATTATTTATGTTGTACTAGTTTTTTTGTTTGTCAACCAATTATGATACTTTGAAAAATTAAAGAGAAAACCTTAGAAATGAAACCAATTTACTATTATATTTTTGATGATACCTATTATTTTTTCTTCTTAATATGATTTTGCTTAATGATTTGTTGAATTCAATCACAAAAGATCTATATATACTATTTTATAATGATGTTTACGCCAAAACACAAAAAAAAATATAATATATACAGTACTAATAATTTTTTTTTTAAAACTCATAAAATTTGTGCGTAACACCTAGGGTTGGGTGTTCAGTTTATTCACGTTTGTTCGGTTTGGTTTTCTTCGGGTTCGATTTATTCGATTTTCAAAAACTGAAACCAAATTGAAACCAAACTAATTTCGGTTTGGTTCGGTTTTAAAGTAATTCGGTTCAGTTTGGTTTGGGGTTTACGTTCAGTTTTTTCGGGTTTAAGTAGTTTATAATGTAAAAAAATTACACAAACAATATGTAGTTTTTAATTTCAAAATGGTAAAACAGTTGTTTAATTAAAAATCATCAAAAAATTCAAATATCCATTAGATTTGTACTCAAAAAATTCAAATATACAAACATTTGTTTTAAATACCCATATTTAAATATTCAAAAAATATAAAATATACTATATTTATTTTATAAATAATTTTGATCAAATATTATTAAAGTAAGACGAAATTACCTCTCATAGCCTGAAAAAATTGAAGTAATTAATATGTAGACAATGTAGACTGTCACCGAAAAAAATCTACATGATCTAAAAAAATTTAGACGATGATTGTCGCTGGCGATAGTGGTCTACAAAAAAAATGTAGACCATTTTTTTAAAAAATCTACATGGTCTATAAAAAATGTAGACCATATAGATTGTCGCTGACGACAATGGTCTACAAAAAAATATAGACCATGTAGACTGTCGCCGAAATACGTCGATGGTTCAACGACAAACAAAATATAACAGTTTGTCGCTACCAAAACTGTTTATTTTCAGGACTTCTTCTTTTAGTTGACCCTAAAGTGTTTCTTTTCAGGACTTCTTCTTTTTCTTATATTGCGGTTTTCTCTTCTTTGCTTTTTCATTTTCATATATAATTGTATTTGCTTGTTTCTTTATCTTTTTTTTCTTTATCCTTATTTTCTCTCTTGTGTTTCATCTTCTTAGGTTATTCGGTACATAATAACTTATGAATCTTAAATCCTATAAGCATCTATACATATAAAACAAAGAAGAAAGCTAACAATGAACAAAATAAAACGAAAATAATAAGAAAAATATAATCAACAAGACACTTAATTCATAATGGTACGATTATCAAATAATCCACAAGATACCTAAATTCAAAAATATTTCTCCAAATTGAAGATCTACATTCAAATGTAAATCATGTAGACAATTCTCGGAATGGTCTACATTCGAATGTAGACCATGTAGACCATTCAAATGTATACCATGTAGACAATGTAAATCATTCTCTTAGAATGGTCTACATTGGAATGTAGACAATTTAGACAATATTGTAGACATTCTCTGAAAATAGTCTACATTTCGAATGTATACCATTTTCCGAGTATAGGTTGTCTTCTCCAAATTAGATACGATTTTTTACTGAAAATAGAAAAAAAAACATTTCTCAAAATTGAAGATCTAAACCCAAAACTTAGAACCCTATAACTTAGGTCTAATCCAAAGAAAAAACAAATTTTAAATTTTCAGAATTAGAGAAACAAACTTTAAAACGAGATTTGGGTATGTAAAATCATGAAAATATAGAACTATTCGTCTTGATTCGTAAAAAAATAAGAAAAACGACAACTTAGAAAGATAAAAAAGAGGATGAGAAGAAGAAGAAGATAAAGAAGATGAAGAAAAGGAAGAAGAGGAAGAAGAGGAAGAAGAAGAGGAAGGCTATTTTGGGTTTTTAATAAATTAGAGTAATAATTTTAAAAAAAAAATTCATTAATGACATTTTTGAAATTTTGATAAATGTTCTATGGTTTTTTGGTCATAAAAAATAGATTAGGAAAAAAAAGTTTTCTATACTAATCTAGTAATTACCTAAAAAAGTTAGACTATATAAAGAGTTCTCCCTTAAAGTAATTGCTTTTTTTCGGGTTCGGATTTGTATTTGGATTCAGTTTAAAACCAAACCAAACCAACCCAACCCAACCCAACCAAACTAAACCAAAACAAACCAAACTAAACCAAACCAAACGAAACTAAACTTTTTTAATTTAGTTCGGTAAGGGTTTGTTCGGTTTGGTAACACCGATGGAATCATACCTAGTACTTTTTTTTTTTTCCATCGAAGAATCATACCTAGTACTTAATAGTGAAATTTGAACCTTTGGATGGATAAATGATTCTCTAAAAAGCAAAGATGAATGACCCACTTAATGGGACCCACAAACGCCAGCGTGGCACCAGCCCACCGTTTTTATTTGTCTATCCGCTTTTTCTATAACTCTTCACGCCTTTCTCTTTCTCTTTCTCTGTATCTTCTTAGATTTTCGTTTCTCCAATCGATTCTCTCCTTCGAAAACGCTTGCATTTGAATTCCTTATCTACAAATCGTTTCTTCACCAAACATTGCCTTCAAACTTTTCTGCTTTTTTGAATCTAATCAGACTCTTTTTATTGGATTTCTTCAGATCTGACCTGAGTTTCTGACCAAACGCTCCATTAATTTTCAAATTCACCATTTTGGGTGTTTCTCAAATCGATCAAAATTTGTAGATTGAATAAAAAATGGTGACAGTCAAATTAGGTATGCTGCATTATGTTATTGATCATGTATATGGAGCGTTTATGCATCGTACAAAGATAACCCCACCGTTCTTCTCACGAGGATGGGGTGGTCCGAAGCTGGTATTGCTTCAACGAATGGTAGATCAGCTATTCCCAGAGGTTGAAGGTCAAAATTGCCCACCGCCTTTGGTTCGTCCTGTGTGGAAAACTGTTTGGGAAACACGTACCGCTTGTTTAAGAGAAGGCGTTTTTCAAACTCCCTGCAATGATGAGCTAACCGCTGCTCTTCCTCCTGAGTCTCACACCGCAAGAGTTGCTTGGCTTGTTCCTAAAAACGTTCCTCCCCAAAAAATGGCCTGTGTTGTTCATCTTGCAGGTATAGATTCTTGTGATTTGATTATGGAGGTTGTTCAATTTTAAGATCTTTCTTTACATTGGAGATTCTACAAATACATAAACCTAGATTTTAGTTTGTACTCAATGATGGAGCTTCTGCAAGTTGGAATTGGTAATTATATAATTCAAGAAAAGATTCAATTAGCAAAGTGATCTGCTACATTGTAGAATGAATGGCTCGATGGGATCTTTATTTATCCTCAATGCCCACTTTATGGTTTTTGTAGTCGCTTTGGTAATGGAGATTGATCAATTGGGATCTTCTTAACATTGGAGTTTATGCAAACCCTAGAATTAGATTGTAGTTTATACTATATGGAGGTTAGAAGGGAACATCATGAGTCAAATCCTTATATAAAGTGCTCTGCTCTTGTGGGATGGCTTGTTTATGTATATTTATCTGTGAAGATGCTTTATTGCTGTGGCGTTTTAGTTGATTTGGTGGAATTTTAGTGTCTAAAGCTCTTATGATGCTTGCTTACTGATGATGAGTTGCATTTCTGTAGGCACGGGTGATCATACATATGACCGGAGATTGCGTTTGGGTGGTCCGTTGGTGAAGCAAAACATTGCAACAATGGTACTAGAAAGGTAATATAGACTTCTTTCTCCCTTAATGAAAACTTTAGAGCAAATAGACTTTTCCTTTGACAGCTTTTGAAATTTCTGCAATGTTTTTGAGATATGATGCCACTGCAGCCCTTTCTATGGTAAAAGACGACCGTTTCTTCAACGTGGTGCAAGACTTCTATGTGTTAGCGATCTACTTTTATTAGGTAGAGCAACAATTGAAGAGTCTCGTGGTCTTCTTCATTGGCTAGAAACTGAAGAAGGGTTTGGGAAAATGGGTGTTTGTGGACTTAGTATGGGTAATGTATGCTTCTCTGAGCTATTTCTTCTGTGTAGTTGCAGTTTCCTTTATTGAAACTGATGGTTTTATGGTATCAGGAGGAGTACATGCTTCAATGGTGGGATCACTTCATCCTACACCAGTTGCAATCCTTCCTTTCTTGTCTCCACACTCTGCAGTTGTTGCATTTTGTGAAGGAATTTTAAAGTATGGGACTGCTTGGGAAGCACTAAGAGATGAACTTGCAGCAGATAAAGTTACAATGACTCTTGAAGAAGTAAGAGAAAGGATGAGAAATGTTCTTTCCCTTACAGATGTTACTCGCTTCCCAATCCCTAAAAACCCCGAAGCTGTTATCTTCGTCGCTGCAACTGTAAGTAACCCAAATAATAATCCATCAAATTCACAACAATTTAACTATTTTGCAGAGATGCATTGCTCTGATTATACCTATAGATTGATTTCTGTGAACACAAGTCATGGAACTTTTGACTTAAGCCTCCTAGCTTTTACCTTTAGAGCAGTGCCGTTCCAACGTTTTTGGAGGCCCTAAGCGGTTTTGAAAAAATGATCTTTTTATATAGTATAATTTCATCCACGTGTAGCGCGAAATTTTTTTTTGTATCTTTTATAGTTTATATTGAGGACCCTAAGCGATAAATTTAAACAAATCGTACCAAATAAAAAAAATAGTCATATATATAGTAAATTTTAACTAAAAAAAAGGCCCCTCCAAATCGGAGGCCCTAAGCGGTGGCTTCCCTAGCTTATGCTCTGTCCCGGCCCTGCTTTAGAGACACATGGTTCTGATAAACACATGAAAATAGCTTCTATGAACAAAACTGATGATAGTCATAGTCTTTAGTAGACATATCCATAGTCAAAATTCATAACTTTGGAGACACATTGCTTTGGTTACACTTTGGGAAGAGTCTTTTTGTGAACACAAAGTGATTAAAAGTCATAAGATTTCAGGAGACATGAAGACAATTCTGATGTATGATGATGGTGTATTATTATAGGATGATGGATACATTCCAAAGCATTCAATCTTGGAGCTGCAAAAGGCATGGCCAGGATCAGAAGTAAGATGGGTACAAGGTGGCCATGTTTCCTCCTTTCTGCTTCATAATGGTGAATTCCGGAGAGCCATTGTCGACAGTCTTGATAGGTTGGAATGGAAAGAGTCATGGTGATCGAATCAAAACACTGTCTTATTATAACATTGTAAATTCTCATTTTTATTTTTCTCTTGTTGTAAAATCTGCACATTTTTTTCATGTTATAACTCACAAACCTAACAATTTTTGTAATGAATATTTTTTTTTGTTTGTTTCTGAAATTATTAATTTTTTTTTTGGGAAAAAAAGTTAGAATACTTTGTTTGTCTCTTTTCTGAAAAAAGAAGAATCTTGTGTACCGTATAACAAAGCCTGGTTTTTACAGAGGCAATGCAACACAACTGTTATCCATTGTTGACCGGTACGTTTGTGTTTTATAATTAGTTTTTTAAAAAAGGATTTTACGGAGTTCCATCATTAAAAAAAAGTTTTTAAAAAATAAAATTACTAAATTAAACATAATTAACTCTACTTTTATACAAAATTAATGATATTAATGAAAAGCATTAGTAAACGCTTCTCTGATAACATAGAACTATCAACAGATTTAGGATGTTCTATGTTTTGTTTTAATGTTCTGGGCATAAAAACCAGAACTGAAGATTCGACCCGAATCTAAAATGAAAAAGGGTTTCGCTCGGTTTTGGTGCAGCATAAAGTACTTATTAGATTTTAAATTTAGGATCCATGGAAATCGGGGAGTAACTAAAACCGAACTAATATTCATTGGGTATCTCAAAATAACCATACTTTTTTTTTTCGGATATTTTTTGGTATTTTTTTTAGTATTTTTTTGTTTATTCGGATATTTTTTTTTTGGTTTTTTCGAATACTTTTTCGGTTATTCTATTTTTTTGATATTCTTATCAAATATTCGAACCCAAACCAAATCCGGTCCAAAACCAGAACCAAACCAAAATCTTCAAAAAATTGAACGGGTTGTATAGTCATGGAATCGGAAAACCAAAATACTGAACAAAAAACAAACGGATATCTAAATGCCCAATCCTAATTCGACTCATCAAAATTGATGGACGATTAAAAAGTAACATCCTTGATAAAATGTTTTGTGTAATACAATAATTATTAAAAGTAATATATAAAAGAGTTAAAAAAAAGTAAAGGGGATTTGCAAAAATGCCCTCATTCAAACATTTTTTGTAAAAACGCTCTAATCATGCATTTTTTGCAAAAATGTCTTAACATTATACCCAACATTATAAGTGGTATACCTTCACACTTTATGAAAAATTTACAAAAATGTATTCAATTAGGGCATTTTGCATAATTGATTTTTAGAAAATTTCCTCATTTAAATATTTTTTACAAAAATATCATAACAATAGAGCCAATAATATAATTGGTAAACACTACGAAAAGGACACATTTGCAAAAAATGCTTGATTATGATATTTTAGGTAATTCCTAACATATAAAAATGATTATGGAAAATTAAATTGTTTATTAAATCTGTGGGCTAGATCTAAACTTTTGTATACAAAAATCAGACTAATGTTAGAAAGAAATTCTATTTTATTTTATATAATTATAAAATAAATTATATATTTTGTAAATATGATCAAATTTAGTCAAAATTTGATAATTACTACGTCTTCCGCTGCTTATTTATAGAATATTTAGAGTTCTTTTTCTTTCATATTGTTTGACATTTCCAATATTTAGACTTTTATTTGACAAAAATGTCCATATAATTATTAAAATAATTAAAAAGAAAGTGAAGAGAGTTTATTTTATTAATGTCAATAAAAATAACTGATAAAAATGTAGTTCTTTAATAAAATTAATTACGTCAAAACAGAAACAGTATTTACTACGATAATTATAGCTCATATAAAGTAATCTCCAATGTTCTAAAAAGCGGGCTAGGCGGCCGCCTAGGCGCCGCCTAGACGCTAGGCGTCCATAGA
>KE152745.1:164316-177794 GCA_000411095.1 Aethionema arabicum
TTTTAGTTTATTGAATTTCTTTAGTTTAATTTCGTTTGTTCGTGACACCCAAAAACCGCTTTGTTTTGTCTTAGCTTTATCGTGAGTCTTAATCTCTTATTGTTTAGCACCTAGTCCCGTGGATCGACCCTCATTCTAACTACAATACCCCTTGTGGTCGGGAGTAGAGGTTTATAAATTTTAAAATAGATCATACCCATAGCGAAACCAATAGCTATAAACCCTACGTGATCACCTGGCCCGACACGGCGGCGCGCGTGTGGTTTTTGGTTCCTTCTCTGACTATCCATAGTGTTTCCTTACTACAGGCTCTTGAACCATGTAGTGGGTATGTCACTATCTATAGTAGCGGAAGACTCTCCAGATTATCGATGTGGGACAAATGAAGTTCTCCTTCATTGATTTTCCATCATTACTCATTCATCTCAACGGGCCAAAGCTCATTTCTTTTCACTCTTGTCCAATCATTTACTTAGTAAATTTTGGTTCCAACAGGTTCAGCTTCTATCATTTCGGTTTTCACCAGATTTTTCACGGCAATAACTATGAAACCTGCTACACATAGAGCCTACAAGAGAAGGAACGTAGAACAATGGATGCCATCTCTGGATGAAACGAAACGCAGGCTCGAAGAAATTCATCAAACTTGTTGCAGCACTAGGAACAACGGAATCCAATATCACAAGAACAGAGAAAATACAAAACATTCCAAACAAAGCGCTTGCGATTTAGGGTACAAAATTGGAGATTTAGGGTTAGAAATTGAGGATTTGGGGTTTAAATCGTGTTTCTATTCTTTTATTGAAACTTAGCGTTTCAATTTCGAGATTATTAACTTTTATTTAACGTTTTGTTACGGGAACATGACAGAGGGTCCATTTCACCAAAAAAAGAAACGTTGGGGTTTAAAAACTTAAAAATACAATATTGGGTCCATCATGCGAATATCATATAGCTTAGGGTCCATTTCACCGTGATCCTTATATTAAATAATAATATATTTATTGTAGGGAAAACTAAAAATAAAAATATGGTTATTCAAATATTTTTAAACATACGTAGAAAGAAATTTTTAAATTATTATGTATTTAACTATTTAGGTATGATATTTAATGGAAAAATTAATGTTAGTGTGTTTTTAAATAAAGAAAACCTAAAGAAAAGAGAAAAAAATTAAACCCTCGTTGAAAAATCTATAAGATGAAAAAAAATTCAAAATTCAGCATACTAATAGGGTTTGATCTAAATTAAATGTATATTTTAAGTCGATGGAACATAAAATGAGGAAAAAATGTAATGAGAAATAATAATTTAATTGTAGATAGTTTTACCTAGCGAGATTTGTTTCGCTTAAAATTTTTGAATAAATTAAACTGTGTTGAAAGAATGAATCACTTTGCAACATAATACCCTCCAAAACATTGTTAAATTCTTTTTTGAAAAATTAAATTGTAATCGTTAATTGAGAGTATACATTTAAAAGAACATTTTTTACAAAACAAGTATGTTTTCTAAAATGGAGAAATTATTTTTCGTTATGAAATTGGGTTCAGGTGCTCTTGCTTTATCAACGACAAGTACAGAGAGAAAATCACGATGGAGGATTGAAGTGTTTTTGCTTTATATAAAGATCAAAACAATACCACTGACCTAATTCATTTCTTTTCCAAACGTTTTTTTCTTTCTACAATGAATTTTCGAGTTCTTCTATTCCGCAATTTTTCTTTGGCCACTTTTTGTCCTTGGTTTCATTCTCGTCATGCTCTCTCTTTGATTCACACTTATTATGATGATAATAAGTCAGAAGATACTTTAGATTCACACTTCCCAGAAGAATGCAATGAGGATACTTTAGATTCACACTTCGAAGAAGAACTCGGTGATTTAGTAGTTTCTGATGGTGATCAGATACCATAAACATTTTCTAATGATGAACCTCGTGATATTAGTTTTGTTTATGGTTATTTTGGAAATCGTTTAAAAGATTAGAAGATGAAAAAAAACAATGTCCGATACAACAAAGGGGAAAGAACATTCTATGTATCCCAACCCTAGATTTCTCGTTCAAATATTTAGAAGATGAAGAAAAAAAATGAAGCTATAATATATGGACCGTTTATGAACGAAGGGGATTTATATGGTTCAAATGTCATCTTGTTTGTCATTTTTCCCCTAATTCAACTTTTTTTGAATAAACATGTCCAATTAAGTCTTTTATTGTGATTTTGCAATTGCCACTACAATATTTCATGGGATCTACTAGTGTCTCATACTGTTTTGGTAAACTGGATAAAAGCTTAGTCATCTTTAGTAATTTTAACATATAGGCATGTTAAATCTTGTAATAATTTGCAAAAAACATCAATGTTCTCTGCCATAGATTTATTTTCATCCATTTTGAAGTGATTGAACCTCTGCTTAAGATACAAAATATTTGGTAGTGGTTTTATTTGGTATTCACCTTCTAATGTATTCCAAATAATCTTAGAAATAAATGAAAAAAAATCGGATGCTTAAAAATAAAATAAATAAACTATGCTGAAAAAAAAAGATAAAACAATTTTCGAAGTAACATTTTTGTTATTTTTAACAGCAAAGACCAATTTAAATATTTACAATTGTGAGTGTTCGAAAACAATAAAGGGTCGCCAAAATGTGATGACAGATTTTTTTGTTTTTAAAGTTATAAACTTAGAGAGAGAGAGCCTTCACACCACATTCCCTATCACTCATTTAATGTTACAACGTAAATAATTGTAAAATGATATAAAGAAAAAAAAGTCACATCCTTATAAACCAAAATTAGTCGAAACCAATTTTCAGTTTCCATCTTCTCTTTGTTCAAAATGTTTTCAACACAAAGATTGATTTTTTTTTTTTAACATTTTTAATTGAAATTTGTTTTAAAAGTAAAAAGTGAATGACAATAACTAATTTTCTGAAATATATTATTAAAAGTAAAAAGTGAATGACAATAACTAATTTTCTGAAATATATTAAACGTTTAATTTTTGTTTAAGTGATATTTTGCAAGTGTCATTTAAACGTGGAAATATATTTTTATTTAATTACTCATAAATATCTACGATAAATTAAAAAAACTAAACCAAAAATATTTTTGTAATTAGTTCATATAATTCTTCTCAATACATGACATATTATCTTTAAAGTGGAGTTGGAGATAACTTTTGGAAATTGAAAGGGATCGTGGTGAATTGATCCCAACTTATCACGTTTTGGTGTGAAAACCTACAACCTTTTAATTTAGTTTTTTAACCCTAATTTTTTCTAATTTGGTTTTTTAATCTCTCTTATCAGTGAATCGTTAGTTTTCGCAAAATCTTTCATGTTAAAAATATGATATTCGAAGTCTTTGGTATGAGTAACAAAGAAGAGAAGGAGGAGAGAAATTTGAGTTTATAAAAGTGTTTGATTTTCGCGAAGAAAAAAAGAAAAAATAGATAATTTTTGCGTAAAAGTGCGATTTAGGATTACAAAAATATTTTTGTTTTTGTTTTTCATCGATTTAATTGAACGTAAGATTTTGATAAATGACAAATTTTCTTGAAAATTAACAGTTCATTGGTGGAAAATTTAAATAACCAAATTAAAAAAAATTAAAATTTAAAAAACTAAATTAAATGTTAGGTATTTACGCCAAAACGGGATAGATCGATGTCATCTTACCTCGATCCAAAATTGAAATGTTGTCGAGAATTTATTAGATATGTTGGACAATATGGGCCGATGAAATATTATTAATGGGCCTTATAGACTTTTTAATTACTAAAACGGATCGTTTTGCTCTTTAAAATTAAACCGTTTGGACTTTTGGGTTATTCCGACGTCGTCTCAACAGAATCTCGAAATCGATCGTCTCTCTCTCAATCTCTCCTTTTGTGCCCTTTGCTTTTTTAAAAGATCGTTTATCTGCCGAGGCAAACGAAAAGTTCGTTTTTTAGGTCAAATTCTCACAATATCTCGTTGCATTTTCCCTAACTTATCCCTTCGTCACTCCGATTTTCAACCCTATCGCTCCTACTCGTCAGTGGGTCAAGGCTTGATTCAGAGTTCTTAGGGTTTTTCACATCTGAATCTGTAGATACGTAAACAGCTTTTGTGGCTTCCTCTCGAGTTCCTGAAAAAGAAGGTATGCAGAACGTGTTTTGCCCTTTTTGTATCTCGTTCGACAAAGCTATTTCTAGGGTTTGTTACCCCGTTCGTTAGATTTCTCGCCCCCTGCTTGATTTCATGGTTCAAGGCTCAGAATTTTTCTTCGCCTTATTAGGGTTTTAGAAATGGTTCATTGGGGTTTTAGGATTTAGGGTCTCGGTTTAAGATTTGACAGGGAAAAGGTGTTATCGTTCTTCATGCTATATTACCAAGAAGAGGTTAATTTAAGTTTCTTTTGAATTAGGGATTTCTATTGATATCAATTCTTTTGAATTCGCTTTAGTTTCTGATCTGAACTGTATTACAAATTACAGTGAAGCTCAATACTCATTTGGATGGGAAGTTTGTTCTGAGGTTATATAACTATAAGTGATATGGAGGCACAAATTCATGTACTTGAGCAGGAAGCTTATTGTGCTGTATTGAGAGCTTTTAAAGCGCAGTCTGATGCAATTTCTTGGGTACTCTCTTCCTCCATGTGAATTGAACGTAATGGCTAAATCATATTGTGTGTTTTTCTGTGTCAATGCAATGGTTAAATCTCCTCCTTTTATGTACTGTTTTCACAAATTAGGACAAAGAAAGCTTGATAACCGAACTGCGTAAAGAATTGAGAGTATCTGATGATGAACATCGAGTTCTGTTGGGCCGGGTTAATGAAGACGAAACCATGCTAAGTATAAGGTCAGATGGGGTACTTGCACTAACAAAACAATCATGACATTGTTTATGTTCTAATATGTTGGGTGTTATTAGGAATTGGAGACAAGGAGGTGGAAGCCAAGTTCCCAGAAATGCAAATATTCAGCCTTTTGATGTTCTTCCTAGTCCCACCTTCTCAGCTTCCAGGAAGAAACAGAAGCCACTCCAAGCTGTAAATCTTTTGTTTTAAAATAGAGGCTATCGTCAATTGCATCAAATGTTGTTTTTGTGCTTTCTTCGGTTTATACTCCGTTGTGTTGTGTTATTTCTTGATCAATTGTTGGTCACTATATGCATGCAGTATCCATCACTTGGTTTGACTGGAAATAGGTCATTCAATAATCGTGTAGTACCTGATGGCATAGCAGCAAATGAACCTCCTGAAGCTCTTATTGGAAGAAAAGTTTGGACAAGATGGCCCGACGATAACAGCTTCTATTCAGCAATTGTAACCCAATACAACGCAGCTGAGGTAACTGAGGCTATATTCTAGAGTGAAACAGGACTTGTAGTCATATCTTTAATAAAGCAAAGATAGAGTTTTATTGGTTTTGTTGCATACCTGCCATTTGAAAACATGACTCAAGTATCTTGCAGTTGATGCATTTGTTGTTTCTGACAGGGGCGGCATGCTTTGGTGTATGATATGAACGCAGCAAATGAAACGTGGGAATGGGTTGATCTTAAGGAGGTGAGCGTTGTGATTATCTTTATGCATGTTGCTCTTGATGCATGTTGCTGAAATACGCTACATCTCTCTCAATAAGTGATATGGTGTCTTTACTTGATCATCTTAATATGAATTCTTCGTTCATATTCTCAGTGAGTTCTTTTTTAAAGCCACCAACTTGGTGTTACATATGTTTCTAGATTCTTTAGCTTGCTAAAAGTTTCAAAAGATATGGTTGTCTGTTTTTGGACTGTGAATTCACCGGTATGAGATTGTAAGGAGAACTTAATGTACCAGGGCTTGCTTACCCCTTAGTCTGCAATCTTTTTTTTTATATAAACTGTGAAGGTGTTGCAATCTTTTACATCTTATTCGGGTGAGAGATCAATAAATTGTGTCAATCTTCTTCTAGCGAGGAATTGAACCGTGGTATTTTGGGACACATACCCATAAAAAAACCCCTACACCAACACCCTGTTGGCTTAGTCCGCAATCTTGTTCCATGGTTCCATGTTCAGTTCTATCTTCTTGAGTTCCGATGATTGGCCTCATGTGTTTTGTATGGTAAATTAGCAATGGTTGATTTTGACTTGCCATTTTTGCCTTGTTTTGTAGATTCCACCAGAAGACATTAGGTGGGATGGAGAGGACAGTGGGGTCGTGTTGAACACTGGACATGGTCGTGGGACAAACCGTGGCCCCAGAAGAACCCAAAACCATGGCGGTGGTGGTGGTAGAGGGCGAGGACCAAGAAATCAGCCAAGAAGAGAATTTATACCACCTACACAGAACGGTGGTGTTGGTGGGATGAATTTATCAGACAATATTGAATTGTTCAACACAGAGTCACTTGTGAAAGAGGTAAGTACATTAAGTCTGTAACCAGTTCACTCATGGTCATGACTCTTCTGACATCGAGTTTTGTAGGTCGAGAGAGTTTTCGATGCTGCCCGGCCTGACCCGCTCGAGCTCAGCAAAGCTAAGAGAATGCTCAAGGTCTGTTACCTGTTGTGGTTAGGTATAAAATCAAAGGGAATGGTCTGATTAACACAACTTGTGATGCAGGAACATGAACAAGCGCTTATTGCCGCCATTGCAAGGCTTGGTGAAACTTCTGATGGTGAAACTGGTAATAATAATAATGAAAGGAGGCTTCATATCATATGCAATCTGAGAATAATAATCTTTTTTCATCATTCAAATATGTGTTTTGACAACATTATGAATCATTACAAGCTGAATTCTAAATGTCTTTCTAGAAAACAGTACACCTACTTACACGTTCCTATAAATATATTAACAGCTCTAAACATGAAGTTTTGTTTGAAAAATCCTATCTTTTCTTGATTTTTTCCTGGTTCAATGCTGTTAAATCATCAGATGGAGATCAACCATATTCACATGAGATGCAGACGGAACAAGGATGACAGAGAATGAAGGATCATAAGGGAAAGCGTCTGCCATTAACCTAAGAACTCAGAGGACGCTGAGAAGATGGAAACAGTTGTTTTCTTTTGAAGTTTGTGGTACCAAAAATGTACGAAAAATTGTTAGACTTAGCATGTAGGATTTTTTGTTTGTAAACAAAGTTTTTGTTTAGAGATTGTAACCTGTTTACTATGTATGGCAGTGGAGATGTAAATGATTCCTGGCTGCACTTCAGAGGATAATAATCAAACCTGCCATGGAATTGCAGAACCTTGCGTTAGATACTGTGTAGGAAAGTAATTTTCTTCTTAAACATGCATTACACGCATAACATAATCAAATCTAAGATGCATACCGGAAATTCTCAGTGTTCGGATATCTCTAGTGCAAGCAATCCTTCAGGGTCTTAGAGTTCTGAAGAAAGTGACAAAGTTAAATGGTTTGTAACTCTATGCATCCTAGCCTCATCATCTAAAAACACATCAAAGAAACCATGGAATTCTTCAAGAAACACTTACCATTGTCATTTTGCAGCAGATACTATCCATCTTCGATCCAGAATGTTTGGATGAAATAAAAATCTGAGCTGCATAATGAAACTATCATTCTCTGGATATCTATGTTAATTTAAAGCGTCAGAAGATGTAGTGCAAGTGCCTAGAAAAATCCTTCAAGGTCCTAAAATCCTGAAGAAAGAGCTAAATTCTCATGTTTTATGTAGTCCTATGCATCTAAAGCAGTCTTCAGAGCTCATCATATAAGACAAACCAAAGAAATCATGATATACTAAGAGAAAACTTACTCCTTTTTCATTTTGCAGCCGATAAAATCATCTTCAATCCGGATTATTCATGACATGAGTGTTGTTGATTACCAAATCGAATTCATCAAAAACTTGAGATATGTAATTTCCTTCAATCTGCACCAGTTTGATGCAATTTCATTGGAATCCCCAAATAACGAAGTAATACACCATGAGATTAAAGGTAATCAAATTCCCAGCTACTTAGACATCAAACCAAGCCAATTAACAACAAAATATCCAATTCGAGCACATAATAGCAGGGAAACGTAAAATCGATAAATGAAACATCGAAACCCTAGCTTATATGAAAACTATCATACCTACTATCTGGAGATGAAAAAACGCTGTAGAGGTTGGGGAAATAATCGAGCTGCACGAAAATTCAATATCAGGTTCGTGATAGCCGAGAAAACCACCATGATCGGAGAGATTTGACAGATATGAGATTAGCGGAGACGGAGAAGAAGAATATTGAAAGGAGGATTGTCAATAATAGAACGCAAACAAGCAATAATTTAGAGAGAGATTCCTTTGACCCGTTGACTTCTCCTTTTATTTTATTCTTTTTATTTTCTTGACACAAATTAAAAAAAATTACAAATTGGTAGAACATTACTTTTACTAATTAAAAATAATATGATATAATTTGAATTTTAGAATAATGATTCTATACTCCACAAACTGGATTTGAATCCACCATGTTATGGTGTGTATTTGTCTATTAAATTTGATTTGTGGTTTAAATTGATGTTAAAAAAAATAATAATATATCGGAGTAAAGTAATTTAGTGGTAAGTGTTTTTTTTTCATTCGTGTGGCAAGCGGAATGTTAGAGCATCATTAGCGGTGAGAAACTCCATGGAGTCTCTCAATAATATTATGTTATTATTTTTTGTACAAATTTTAATTAGTTATTTTTTTATTAATATATTCTAAAAATGAACCAATAGAAATTAGACACATGTTATTTGAATTTCTCAAAGAGAGATTGTAGTCTCTCAAATGATAGACTCTCCCTCAGCAATTCTAGCCAAAATATATTATTTAATTATTTTTTTTATTATTATAAAGTTGATAGACTCCATTAGAGACTATTGATGGTCATGATCTTACATTTAATTTATATTCAGTTAAAAACCGGTTTGTGACTTATGAGACGCCAAAAAAAAAAGAATACAGCTAGAGGTTAAGTGGGCTAACGATTCTTCACTTGCGTTTTATTCACTGGTAAGTTTTTCTTCTTGTTTTCTAGAACATTAAAAAACATATATTTATATTTAATTTATATTTTAATTATTATGATCGGTATATGGTCTAACTGGATAAAAATAAATATAAAGATAGAGATAACATTCAAGTTAAAAAAAATTGATCATTATACTTCACCATATATTCAAGTACTATTGCGAAAAAAAAGTTTTTTTTTGGGAACTAATGTTTTTTTTCTGATTATTTTATTGTGTGGGTTTAAATTAGTTTTTTTAGAGAACGATTAAAAAGTCTCCTACTTTTACAAGGTGATAAATTAATATGTTTACTAATTTATTTTTAATTTCATCTTTAATTAATAAATATGATTAATTTCATCCTTAGTTTTTAAAATATGATCAATTAATATTTATGCCGTCAATTCCGTTAAAATCGATTAACAGTGTTAGATTTATTGTTTAACAGAGAACACATGACACGTTACATGGAATTTAAAGGCCACGTCACATTTTAACGGTACTACTCTTTTTTTTTCTTTTGCTTTATATCGTGACGAGAAAGTAAGCTTTGATATCTTTATTTTTAGGGTTTTTTCAGAAATAATTTTAATTTTTATTTCTTTGTATTGATCCTGCTTGGTGTACATTGTTTAGATTTAGTTCTAACACAACATATTGAATTTTCGGTTTCTTCTAGCTAGAGTATAACCATTCCTCATTTCATGTTAAATTGTTTTAGTTTTGTAGATTGTATCTCGCAAATTTTATATTAAAGATGAAAAGTTCTAGAAAGGTGATAATCATTAGTGGTAAATTGCACTGCTTTCAAATTCTTGTCGATTTATAATCATTAGGTGTTTTTTTTGTTTACAATATATAATATAAATTAGTGTAAAAATATAATATAAATTATACACAATTTTATGTTTGGGTTGTTTATGATGTGTTTACATGATTGGTTGATTAATGCTAGGTCATGGAGGTAATACTTAGAAAATAGGATTTTGATAGCAATTGTTTTAGGTCTTGATATTATACAATTGTATATCATTGGAATAAATTTGGGAAATTCATTATATAATAGATTTTAGGATTATGATAATTAATTAAATACAATATATAAGACGAAAATGATTTTAAGATGGTTTATGGGTTTATTTTTTATATCTATTTCGGTTTAATTTTGAGAGTTGAAGTAATTGTTTTTCTCTTAGACAAGTAAAGAATTAGAAAAAAAAAGACAAAGAGAAAGAGAATGACACATGTCATGGCAAATAGTTATTTTGGTTTTTTCTTTAAGTTTTTTTTCATCGTAAGATTTTATTAATTAATTAACATGTAGTGGAATTTTTTCTGTAAGTTTTTATTGTCAATTTGTTTTTCTTTTGTTAAATATTGTTTTTTTTTATAATTACAAAACAAGATAGGGTTTAAAACGAAATCTCGAACTTTCCCACCGAAGGGAGAATTGCATGCGACACCGATCGAATCTGCAAATCTCGCTGATTTTCTCAATCAATCTTCACCATCTCCTACGAATTCCTCTTGTTTCTCGTCCGAGACTCATGGGGTCGGAAAAAGAAATTTGGAAGGCCTTGCAAGATCTGAAAATTGGCTCTAGTAAATCAACCTGGGTAGTACATGAGGACGCTCAGCGGAAATTTGAGCGCGATCATCGTCTGTGTTTAGTCGCCAAGGGTTTAAATCCTCAGCAGCAGAATCCGGCGGGTATCAAGGCTACTATGCCCCGATACTGGAACTTAGTCGGAAAAGTCGTCGGACAGGTAAACGATGACGACACGATCAATTTCTACTTTCAGTCTGAGCACCACCTACTAAATGTTCTTGAGCATGCGCCATATACCTATAGAGGATGGTTGGTAGTTTTGGACAAATGGAATCGAATGGAGCTACCTAATTTCTTAAAGCGTGTTCCCTTTTGGGTCCAAATTTTTAATCTGCCTAATGTCTATCGGAGGAGTCAGATCATTGAAAGTATTGGATCCCATCTAGGCACTTACGAGGATCAAATGATTATTGAACCAACATCCCAACGTCCGGCAGAAGTATGGGTCAAGATCTCTTTCAATGTGGATACTGAAATCTCCCTAACACGCAAAGTCCAGATTATGAACATTGGAACACCTTTGGAACTAGAATTTCGGTATGACCGTCTACAGAAATTTTGTACGACTTGCGGGAGTCTTACTCATGCCTTCGATGTATGCCCTCAGCAGACTCAATCTTCATAAGACTCTTCAAAGCAAAACAACCTATATGAAGTTATCAAACATCGATTCAGTCAAGCCCCAACATCCAGTGTAAACCCACAACAAAGTGGCTCTACTTCTCCGTCACCAACCCCCGTAGCAAACTCCTCGTCACTTCAGCTGCAAATCACGGAGAAACAATCTGACCCAATACCTCAAGAGGACTCCCAACAAACCAAGGAGCAAAGCCTCAAGTGTAAAGCTCCAGACTGCAATACTTCAGAGATCTCTACCCCTGTCAAGCGTCAAAACTCGGCTGATTCAACTGTCAACGGTTCGGTGGTTGCCCTTAAACCACCACAGGGACCATGAGGATCTTGCATTGGAATTTTCAGGGAATAAGGAACTCCCTGACAATTTCCAATCTCAAAGATATCCAGAAGTCTTATAAACCGGATATTATGTTCCTTATACCGAAACAAAAAACGGGTATGACTTCATTGTTAATATATGTAAATTACTTAAATATCAGCACCATCTTATCCTCCCTTCCAATGGAAGTAGTGGAGGAATGACAATTTTTTGGATGGAAACGGTAGTGCTGGAGTTTTTACAAACTCCCACTCTGAACCGTACTAATGTATATATCACTGATAATGGAAGAAGTTTTTTGTTGTCTTATCTCTATGGGCACCCATCTTATAAGTACATGAATCAATTATGGCATAAAATGACAGCAGCAGCTGCTCAAGGCTCCAGCACAACAGAACCGTGGTTACTCCTAGGAGACCTGAATGATATACGTGACAATTCAGATAAACAAGGAGGTCCATCTAGACCAGTCTCCTCCTTCCAGACTTTCAACAAAATGATCTCTGCTGGTGGCCTTCTTAATGTTAAAACGGTTGGGGGTAAATTTACATGGCAGGGTCACAGATATAACCACCATGTCAAATCCAAAATTGATCATGCTCTAGCTAATGGGGAATGGATGGACATATACCCTTATGCATACGTCCAACTTCTGCCATGGCTGGGATCTGATCACCGACCCCTCTTATTACATCTGCACTCAGAACGGAGAAAACACCATGGTTTGTTCAAATACGACAATAGATGGAGCTGTAACCCTGCTGTCCACCAAATAATCCAGCAGGTATGGCTCTCACACTGTTCTACTTTACCAGCTTATAAATTTCAGCAGGCTCTTGTGTATTGTCGTACTGCTCAATTAACCTATATTTTCATGAGTCTTGTAGTGATTTTGCAGGTATTTGAGTAGGAATTACACAAAGCAAGAGAAGAACACTTAAGAGGAAAAAAAGCTCCCAAAACAAGGAAAAATAGGCAAGAATTCGAGTAGCATTGGAAGCCACATTTAGCACAAATTAATCGGAGCAAAATAGCACAAGAAACGAGTTTTATCACGTTGTCGCTACCGTTACAAATAACGTCGCTATCGATGCGGGATGGTGTCGCTANAATGTCTGATTGTTTTCACATGCCTAGAATTTCCCTAGATCTAGCGATTTAGTTTATTTGTTTTATTGTTTTATCGTTTTAGTTTACGTTCGCTTGGTGACAATCCGAAACCCCACATCGTCTTCATTGTCTTAGCTTGATTTCGATTCCTAAACGTCTACAGCGTAACAACTTGAGTCCTTTGGGTTCGACCCTTAACTAACTACAACAACCCCGTTGTTGAAGTGAGTCGAGGTTAATTTATCTTGACCGAGGACCAAAAAATCCTCGCATCAATTGAGAATCACACCGATGACATATATAGATCCGGGAATTGCTCGTGATCAATTGCGCTGGCTCAGTTCGAGGTTCTCTCCTTATCGCTTCTGCGTTTCCCTTGCTGTCTTGAGTGCTACTTACATAGTACACTTCCTCGGTGTGGAAGCCACACTTAGCACGAAGTAATCGGAGCAAAATAGCACAAGAAACAAGATTTATCACGTTGTCGCTACCGTTACAAAAAGTGTCGCTACCGATGCGGGTGTTATCGTGAAGAAACACGATTTTTGGTCGTGTCGCTACCGTTACAAACTTTGTCGCTACCGATGACGAAGCCCAGTATGCACATCAAGCCCGCTTTTTCTTGACCTAAAGCCCATACCGTTTACATATAAATGCTTCTAATGACGAAAATGAAAGGAGGGTTTTTTTTGGGAGCTNTCGTGTCGCTACCGTTACAAAGTTTGTCGCTACCGATTTTTCTTGACCTAAAGCCTATACTGTTTACATATAAATGCTTCTAATGACGAAAATAAAAAGAG
>ASZG01022174.1:0-15158 GCA_000411095.1 Aethionema arabicum
GGATTTGTCAGCCTATATCGATGTAAGTGACTTGAACTCTGTTAATTCAAGCACGAACACTTCTCATTTTGCTGAAACAGGTTGTACTGAAGCACCTGTAAGGAGAAGCATCTTCAAAAAGGCAACGTCGAAAGAGGAGCCTAAGCCACCTTTCCCAGGAAAAGAAGTATATGTTCCTAAATCACCATACACAAAAGAAGATGAAGACGTCTCGAGGAGCGTCCCCCGACTCGCGATGGATGAGTAGGTTCTCATTGCTTTGTCCTGCGTACGAAGTGGTCCCTTTCAAGGGGTTCCGAGGCGGCAGGACCCCGGGAGGCAACGGTGTTAACGTCAGATCGGGAGTGATGCGGTTCATTTCTGCGTTCTCCCTTCGCAATATTTCGATTTTGTTTTGGAGATCAGCGCTCCTTTGCTGATATTGGGCCATGGCGGCCATGGTTGCGTCAAGGCGTGCCGCCATTTCACGATTTTGGTCAGTAAGGCTCTGAATCGTTACCTGCCTTTCAGTAGCCTTTCGGGTCTGGCGCTGCGATCGGGTCATTATTCTCGTGTCAACTGGGGCGCCGGTGTCAACGCCTAGGGCGACGGTTTCGGTTTGCAGATGGCCTGCTGGGGCAGACAGCGGATTCTGAGATGTACCGAGATCGTCAGTGCGTGGTGGAATGGCTTGATGATCTCCTCTCATCTCTCTAGTCGTCAGTTGAAGGTGTGGATCTAGCCCCACGGTGGACGCCAAATTGTTGATGCAGAAATCAAACAACCGGAAATCCAAAATGGATTTCGTGTATGCGGCGACTCGACTAACGAGAGGCGGATTGAATGTGAGTAACTTAGAACTGAGATTTGAATAGTTTAAGACAGAAAAAACTTAAAGACAAAATAATTGCAGAAATATCTTTATTGATACTTTTTCACAAGATGATTTCATACAAAATATTTCGGATCCCTTTTTTAGGGTTTTACATTGGACTTTTATATTGAGTCGATCAACCACTTCGCCCTACATTCGTGCGCTACTTGGACTGGATCTTCCGCTTTCTTCGTCGCGGACTAGATGAGTGGAGACTGCGCTGCTTTGACCGTTGATTGCTTACTTCCTTGCTGGGTCGGGCTTCTTGGATTGTGGGCTTTATTTGTTTCTTGGATTGCGGGCTATTCCGGAATGGATCCGGTATCATGAAATACCTTCAGATCTCACCTACAGATTTCACCTATAGATGTTCGTTTATACCCTAAGAAGCTTATTTTTGCACGAAATTACACGAAACCAAGGTATTCTTTCACAAATTAAGAATTTTTTCCACATAATCAACAACTCTTACAAAACTTTATAACTCATAAATTAAAGACAATCTTACACGAATCCAAGAAGAGATCGATGATGATAGCCTGAAAATTAGATTTCCGTCACCTGAAAGTGAATTTTTCTGTCGAAAAAAAAACCAAATTTCCATTTCAAAAACTCAAGAAGATGAAGGATGAAGAAGAGGGAGAATGAACAAAGAATGACAATTTGGGTAAATCAATAATAAAGTATAAAAAAAAAGAGTTTCCGACATTTTTGAAAATATCGATAACTTTGATGGTTGTTTTATAATTGAGTGATAGAATATGAATTAAAAAATATAAGATGATAGAATATGTATTAATTATGTTGAAAATATAGGTTATTGAAGGAATTCTCTCATTAATTAATTATTTTTTTTTAATTAAAAGAGTATTTCGGTTTAATCATTAAAGTTGGTACATTTTAACAAGTGCAAAAAAATGAAAATCACTAGATCTGTGCATAAATTATTATGTTATTTAGGGCATCCCACACAGTTTTTCTTCATTTTAATATAAAAAGAGCTGAGTAATGGATAAAAGCGGGGAAGTAAACCGAAGAATTCTAGCCCTAGCGACCTTTATGAACATGACCAAAAGACCCATTAGTGAGGGTTGTCTACAAAGCACAAACACGTTTCCGAGTAAGGAAATTATTATTTCCGTGAGATAACACAATTCTCTCTCTAGACATTATAACCCCTCCCTCCCTTTCTCGTTCTCGCAGCCGACGATCCATCCAAACTCGACAAGGGTGATCGTCCTCTTGCCGCCGTAACACCTCACCTACCTCTCCGTTCTTTTAATAACGATCTGCAATCTCGAGCAACCGTTTGAGCCGGATATATGTGTCCGAGGAGCGTAGAAACGCTAAAGCGGAAAACTAACGAAAACACCCTTACCAGTTTCTGATTTATTCGGCCTCGAGGATCCGATTATCTGGTGAGAATCCTAAAGGCGTGCTCCATTTCAAATCATGCCGTTACCTGACCGGTAGTTATGGAACTAGCGTAATTTTGCGGAGTTATCTTCTATGCGACTGTATTACATAGCATCTCTCTGAAACTTTTTTCTCCTTTCCGCCTATATGTTGGCAACTCCAAATTCCCTAACTGGGACATCTTTTTTTTAGGGTTCGTCCCACGTTTTTTGATTTGACACTCGAGATTTAGAGGGCTTTAGGATCGATTTGGACTTTACTCATAGTTTCCATGGTGGATCTGCGTTCATCCCTTTCATTCATTGCTTTCCATTCACACGAGTCTCTTGATTGCTATACATTTATCGTCGTTTGGGTTGATTTCGTGGTTTTTTCTAATTGAAGTGGAGAGTAAAAGCCTACCTAGTAATCTGGACCTCAGCTTCCGTAAGTTTGGTTTTGTTTGGACGGAGATGGTGATGAGAAATCCGTATATTTCACCATTCTTTGCATGTGCCTTATGCTCTTTAATTTTCTTGGCAAACGTGACGAAGTGTTAATCTTAGCTTTTTTTGTTTTTATATTACCCTTCTATGCAACAGAATAACTTATTGTTCTCCGTTTCTTTAGTCCTATTGAACATAGGTGGAGAAGATAGTGGTTGTGACCGACTGTAGAAGTTCATTAGTGAGAGAGCTTAAGTAAATTGCTGGATGCATGTGGGAAGATGGCTTTCTTTAGGAACTATTCAAACGAAACTGTATCTCGTAATGTTTTGGATGATAATGAGGAGCAGCACCATGCTGCTACTTTTCGGAGTTCACCTTTGAACGAAGATCTGGATGGTACTTATAATGAGAGAGGCTTTGACATAAACATGGATGTACAGTATCAAAGTGATGCAGAACCAGGGTGTAGTATTAGACAGCAAAATCAGAAAACAGTTGGTAGCGTAGCTGCTTCTGTGGATTCCCATTTTCAACCTTCTGGAAGGAGAATGGGTGTATCTGGAAAGTGGGGTTCCACATTTTGGAAAGACTGCCAGCCAATGGTATTGAAAGAGGGTTCTGACTCTGCCAAAGATTCACAATCTGGTTACAAAGATGCGGATCATTCTGAAGATAATATTTCAAATGATCGCAGTGATAAAGTAGAATCTGAAAATGAAAACGAGAAGCAGAAAGCATTGAACAAGCGTCAAGGGGTTCTAGCTGATGTTCCAGCAGATGAGATGTTGTCGGATGAATATTACGAACAGGATGAAGATAATCAAAGTGACCATGTGCACTACAAAGGGTATAGCAATCCTATAAATTCTAGATCTCTGCCAAAAACAGTATCGATCAGCCACAGCAAGTCGAGGCCCTCAAGAGCAATTCACAAAAGCAGTCACTACAGTGATGGTAACTATGGCAACAATGGTGATGCTGATATCGACTATGAAGAGGAGGATGATGGTAAATTCTTGTATACTATTCATAAATAGATCGGCTGCATTGTTTAGTTTTTCACACAAGTAGAACTTGAATTTTCTTTTTCTGATTACTTTCCACGCTTAGTACATTTTTTTTGCTTCAGTAACATTTTTATTCTATTTCTTGTCAGAGGATGACCCTGAAGATGCTGACTTTGAGCCCTATGATGCTGTAGCTGGTTGTACTGCAAATAAGAAGGTTTGCTTTTTTACAATTCTTGTTTATGAAGTGCTTGTTTTTCACAATGAAGCTAAAACAAAGAAAAAAAGAAACACGGGAGATGCTTTATGAGCCTTCCTGACTAAGTTTGTTTTTTGAAAAGAGAAAACTTCATGATAATTTATATGTTGTGATCTGGCTTGTAACTTATTATAGTTTAAGTTAGCTTTTTGAAAGGAGAAAACTTTATGATAATTTGCATGCTGCGCCCCGGCTTGTAACTTGTTAAGTTTGGATGGGATTCTTCCAACTGAGTGTTTGTTTGATTTTAGCAAGACCAGACATGGGACGTATCTGATGAAGATGCTGACAATGATGAAGATATCGATCTTTCTGATGATGAGGATGATTATGATGCAAAGAAACCTAAAGCTAGGCAACAGATTAAAGGTTTCCGGAAATTAAGCGCTGGTCTGGATCGGAAATCATCCAATGCTTCTAGTCGACAGAAGAGGAAAACATCATATGAAGAGGACTGCTCAGCGGAGGACTCTGATGATGACAACGATGAGGGTTTAAGAGGCATGACAAGAAGGGGCACAGCTCTCCGACCAAACAATGGAAGGTCTACCAACAATAATGGACAGAGCAGTGAAGTTCGCAGCTCTACCAGATCAGTTCGCAAAGTCTCTTATGTGGAGAGTGAAGACAGTGAAGACATAGATGATGGAAGAATTAAAAAGAACCAGAAGGTATGTTATCTCATTTCATCTCAAAGCTATACTTTTACCCACCCCTCAACTTTTTTATGTTTACCTGTTGAAATCTCTTACATTTGAGCTGAGAGACTGGCAATAGTTCTAATGCGTTCTAAAGGTGTTATAGTTACTATCTGCACTTACGGCTCTAGAAGTTGCAATTTTTCTTACACCCGTCTTGGCTGGCTGCAGCGGGAAATTATTCTCTTTTGATTTTGATATTTAAGTGGCCAAAATTCTGTTAAGCGTGAACTTAGTTTTTGGTTAACCCCAACTTTTTGTGACCAAGAACAGTCGTTAGTTCCAACTATGTAACCTAGAGTGAAATCAATGATGGTTTGAATTTATGCTTAGTTTTTCTAATTGCCTAATATGCTCAGGTTTGTTTTTATATATATGTTGGCTAGGATGACATTGAAGAGGAGGATGGTGATGTTATTGAAAAAGTGCTCTGGCATCAACCAAAGGGCATGGCTGAAGATGCTCACATGAATAACAAATCAACAGTTCCTGTTCTATTAAGCCAACTGTTTGATACTGAGCCTGATTGGAATGAGATGGAATTCCTGATAAAATGGAAAGGCCAATCTCACTTACATTGTCAGTGGAAATCATTGAGTAACCTTCAAAATGTAAGCCCTGTTTTGGATCAATATATTGCATTGATATACTTTGACATGTATCAACTAAGATCACACCCTTTTTACAGGATGTAATCTGGCTATGTGAAACGGTTTTACTGTATTCATGATAATGTACGCCCTTTTCTAAATCTGCGTCACCTTGTGAATTTTATGTTTTGCAGCTTAGTGGCTACAAAAAGGTTCTTAACTACACAAAGAAAGTGACGGAGGAGATTAGGTACAGGACAGCGCTGTCAAGAGAGGAGGTAATGTTTGAATGTCTTCTGGTTTTTATATTACATGTATCTAGAAACTATAAGATGGAAAAGTAGTGGTCCGCATCATGGTTTTATTATCTTCTTGAGTTTGTTGAACCATGTTAATTTAGAAGATAATTGTCTTACATTTATCAACACACTATCATATTAAGCATGTACTTTAATAACATGTATTGGAATCTGCCTAATTGTCTGTCAGACACAACTTTGTCATAGTAAGTATTGTCTAATACTTTAACCGTTGTGGGATATTGTAGAAGACCAGTAATCTGAAATTGTTTAATCTTTTAGATCGAGGTCAACGATGTGAGTAAAGAAATGGATCTGGACATCATTAAGCAAAATAGTCAGGTTGGTGTTTTGGTCCACCAAACGTGCAATCTCATCTTGTGTCTCATCCTCTTCTTCAGTTATCATCACTTGTTTTAATATATTTTGTTGGAGTACTCTTCGTTCGTACTAATTCAACTTGTGTGATTTAGGTAGACAGAATAATTGCAGATCGAATAAGTAAAGATGGTTTAGGTGATGTGGTGCCAGAGTATCTTGTAAAGTGGCAGGGGCTATCTTATGCTGAAGCAACTTGGTATATTTTCTTTCGTTTATGTCCTGAAAGATTGTTTCGCTTTGTTTATTTTTAATGTCTAATAAGATGCAGTTAGAAATTTGATCGTTTAGCTGTTTGTTGATATTTTCTTCTGTTGGTTCCATCTCTTGTCTAGCACTTCGCATTGATCTTGTTTTTTCCCATCTTTTCCAAATGGGCAGAGTTGTGTATTATTAATGTTTAATGAGATGCAGTTTAGCTGTTTGTTGGTATTTTCTTCTGTTGGTTCCATCTCTTAACATTTCGCATTGATCTTGTTTTTTCTCATCTTTTTCCATATGGACAAAGTAGTTTCTCTAATTGAGAAACGTGCTATGAAATTAATATAGACTTCGTAGTTTTTTATCCATTTATCCACTCAAGTATCATTTTCTTCTCTTGTTTAGGGAGAAAGATGTTGACATATCATTTGCGCAAGTTGCTATTGATGAGTACAAGGTAGAGTTTGTTTTTTCTATCAATATTGTGCTTTAACATTGTTTTTGGGATTCTAGTTCTTTTATCTCTTTCACCAACCATTAACTTTGTCGCTGGGCTTCTCTTTCTTTAATCTCTTTCACCAACTATGGTTTTCTGCTCTATTTAGCGATAATTAAAACATTTGGATTAAAGTGTTGTAGTTACGATCCCATAACTGTTAGTCCTACACATGCAGTTTGACCTTTTTTACTTTTTCCAAGGAAATGCACATGCATATAGTATATTAATATTTTTAGATTCTAAGAACTTGATCTTCAACTTATTGATGTGTTCTAGTATGCTTGTCATTCCCTCTATCTTAATTTTCTTTCTGTTTTTCCTATTAATTTTGGACTACTGTATGCTTGGCTCCA
The DNA here is from genome assembly GCA_000411095.1 of Aethionema arabicum. Taxonomy (NCBI): domain Eukaryota; kingdom Viridiplantae; phylum Streptophyta; class Magnoliopsida; order Brassicales; family Brassicaceae; genus Aethionema; species Aethionema arabicum. Next base: position 6,982 of record ASZG01022174.1, read on the forward strand.
CTTCTGTTAAATCAGATTTATACAAAATTTAAGTTTTTCTACTGTCTGAGGTAATTTCAATTTCTTATTCAGGCGCGCGAAGTTGCAATTGCGGTGCAGGGTAAAGCAGTGGAACAGCAGCGAACAAAAGGAAAAGGTCTGTCTTACGTGATCTTAAGTTTAGTAATTTTGTTTATCTATCTTTGCATTACATGGGATATATATTACAAAAATACTCTTTGAGAAGCGGCCTTTCCCTTGTCAAAGTATCTGGCTAGTTTGTTCTCTTCATTATTTTGCTTTTAAATCTTTAAGGGGTGCTGATGTTGTGTTGTACTAATAAATGACTAATATATGTCTTTTCTTCATTTGGTTAAGACAGTATTTTTTTGTGTTGCTTTTATGTCGTTCATGTTATGGTTTGCTAAGTTCTTCGAACCAACTCATACAATGAATGACATATTGTGATAGTTATAGTAATTTAAATGCTTGATAGATCAAGATTGATGATCTGTCCCTATGTTTGTATTGATTGCAGTAAATTGGAGAATAAACTATTTCTTATGTTTTATGTCTTGTTTAAGCTGCAATTTAATGCTTACCCTATCACTTTTATATGTGATATCATAGGGTAGGTGGAAAATTATTTTCATTAATGATTAGTTGTGCTTACTGTTATGTGTAGCAAGTTTGCGAAAGCTTGACGAGCAGCCTGAGTGGGTGAGAGGAGGTAAGCTACGTGACTATCAGCTGGAAGGTTTGAATTTTCTCGTTAACAGGTGTGTTTCTTATCTTGCCTCTTTTGTTCTGATGCCCCTTTGCTTGTTTGTTAAGTCTAAGATTCACTTCCTCTCATCCCCAGCTGGCTTAATGACACTAATGTCATTTTGGCTGACGAAATGGGTCTTGGTAAAACTGTTCAGTCGGTTTCGATGCTTGGTTTTCTGCAGGTGAGACTTTTTAATTTCAAGTGAGCATTCAAGTTTCCTCATGAGTTGAAAATCTTGTTCTGCTTCATAGCAGTCCAATTTTCCATGAGATAATATTTCTATTATTTTTTCCTTGCAGAATGCCCAACAAATACCAGGCCCGTTTCTTATTGTTGTGCCTTTATCAACATTAGCTAATTGGGCTAAAGAATTCAGAAAGTGGCTTCCCGACATGAACATAATAGTATATGTTGGCACTCGGGCAAGTCGAGAGGTAAGAAACAGAACATGATGATCATATTGTAGTTTTTAATAATCTTGAGGTCTTACAAGTTTTTCTTTTTACTCCATTGTCTATCATTTATATTTATTTTCTGGCGTACTCAATACTTTTTTCTGGCCAAGTTGATGAGGCCTGTGCGCGGCTGTAGTTTTCTATTTTAAGATGATACATTTATCATTTTCTATGAAACAGCACAGCTTTGTTGTAGCATTTTCACTTCAGTAGATGAATCTCTATATCTCTGTTGCATAATTGTGATTTTTATAACGTGCTGGCCTCAGGTGTGCCAGCAATACGAGTTCTACAATGATAAGAAAATTGGCCGGCCCATAAAATTCAACGCACTTTTGACTACTTATGAGGTGGTTCTGAAGGATAAAGTTGTTCTCTCCAAGATTAAGTGGAGCTACTTGATGGTCGATGAAGCACATAGACTGAAAAATAGTGAGGCACAACTATACACGGCCCTTTTGGTATGTGACTTATCCAAGAACTTCATCCAGTTCATGGTTCATCTTTTGATTGTTCAGAATGGGTAGTGCATCTTATGTCTTTCAGGAATTTAGCACGAAAAACAAGTTGCTGATTACTGGTACTCCACTACAGAATAGTGTTGAAGAGCTATGGTATGTTTTTCTCCCTTCTTTAGCTTTCTCTGGACATGTTCTGCTATAAATCTCTTCTTCTGATTCATATTATTCCCAATTCGTTTGTTTTATGTTTCTTCCCTTGTTTAGCCTCTGGACATGGTCTATGAATGTCTTCTGCTTTTTCTGATTCGTATTATTCCAGATATTCGTGTGCTGTATGTTTCTCTTCTTTATGTCGTTACTAACTTTGATGGTGTTGTGTTTTATATTCTATTGGGGTGTCCTTGTGAGAGTTATATTCTATCTTTTATTGCAATATGAAGGCATATATGCTCGAGTTATTTTTTGTTCGTCTTATCCGTACCAGGGATAATGCTAGCTCACATGTTAAAAAAATGTTTACATTTTAGAGGAATTGTGTCCTTGCATATATGCTATTTTTAACACTTTGTGCTCTGCCCTTTTGATCAACAACTTATCTCTATTGTTTGCAGGGCTCTGTTGCACTTCCTTGATCCTTACAAGTTTAAGAATAAGGATGAATTCGTTCAGAACTACAAGAACCTTAGCTCATTTAATGAAAATGAGGTAAGCTTCGTCCATTAAGTAGTTGCATTGTTGTCTTATTGAAAATTGTTTAATTATATTTCGTTGGCATTCAGCTTGCAAATCTCCATAAGGAGTTGAGACCCCATATCTTGCGACGAGTGATCAAGGATGTTGAGAAATCTTTGCCTCCAAAAATTGAGCGTATACTAAGAGTTGAGATGTCCCCTCTTCAGAAACAGTAAGTATAACTTCAGTCAATACCTGTTGAAGTGCTGATAGCTTTAGAAGTGTTGATTATATTTTTTCCCTTGCTCTATTAATAGGTACTACAAGTGGATATTGGAGCGCAACTTCCATGACTTAAATAAAGGGGTGCGCGGCAATCAGGTGGGCCACTTTAATATGCTAGAAAATTATTTTACCTTTCAGTATGCACCCAGAATCTGTAGTTTGCAGGTATTATAAATCTGAAGTTAACAAGCTCTTAGTTGCAATTAACAGGTTTCACTTTTAAACATAGTTGTGGAGTTGAAGAAGTGCTGCAATCATCCTTTCTTATTTGAAAGTGCTGACCATGGATACGGTGGTGACATAAACGACAACTCTAAATTGGATAAAATAATTCTAAGCAGTGGAAAACTAGTTATCCTAGACAAGCTACTAGTTAGACTGCGTGAGACTAAGCACCGTGTGCTTATCTTTTCACAGGTGCGCTTCAATAACTTTTTATTTCTAAGTTTGAAGTTTATTGAAATGACCAATATAATATATGACGTTCCACTATTTTCTTGCCATTCCTTTGTTAAGCGGGTCTTATATATTTCGTGATTATCTTCCTACAGGTGCGGTACAGGATATTTCTTCTTCGTTGTGGGTTTCCCTTATGGAAATAAAATTTTGATATATGATATTCCACTATTCTCTTGCTATCTCTTTGTGGATTTATCTGACTTTTTCTGAATTGTTTGTTACGTATCATGAGTATTTTTAGATTACTATTTCAGTAATGATTCTCTTGTATTTCTTATTAGATGGTTCAGAATAATATATATGGTCCATCATTTGAATAGTTTTATTTATTCGCTGTATTTTGGTTGTGTTGCGTTGTTTATTGTGTGAGCGGGGTATTTCTGGTAAACAAAAATGGGAATCTATAAGACTCATTCGTTGATGTTTCATAGAAGTTGCTTTCTCCACAGGCTCTTTTGATTAAATTTCATATAATGTAGATGGAGTTCCTCCGACTTTACTCCAAAATCCTTTCATCTTGTTGCTAGGCTTTCTTGCGGTGTTTACTCTTACAATATAGGTTGAACTCTATTAACAAATCATTCTGTATTATGTGCTCTACAGATGGTAAGAATGTTAGATATCCTTGCCGAGTACCTGTCTCTCAGAGGTTTCCAGTTCCAGAGATTAGATGGTAGTACAAAGGCAGAGTTGCGTCAACAGGCAATGGATCATTTCAATGCACCTGGTAGTGATGACTTCTGCTTTCTACTTTCAACCCGAGCAGGTGGACTGGGCATCAATCTTGCTACTGCTGATACAGTCGTTATATTTGATTCTGACTGGAATCCACAGAATGACTTGCAGGTTATGCTTCCAGTAATAGTTTACTTCTGGATTTGAATTTTCTGTTTAGAACATTGTGCTGATAAGGGAATTCCGACACTAAATTATACCAGGCCATGAGTCGAGCTCACAGAATTGGGCAACAAGAAGTCGTGAACATATATAGATTTGTGACAAGCAAAAGTGTCGAGGAAGAGATCCTGGAGCGTGCTAAAAGAAAAATGGTACGTTAGGGTTAGAAGGACACATACTCAGATTATGTCTATGTGAATTCTGTAGCCGGCCCAGTTTTGTAATTTTGCACCCTCACATTCATGAAATGATTCCAATTCAGTATGATCACCAATTCTGTAGCTGGAACACTTTAGCTAGCATATAGTGGATTTTGAAAATTCAGATGCAATGTAGTATTTGTAGTTTGGGATTGTACTATGATTGTTGTTTGGTTTGTTCGCTTCATTTGTGCTGTCAATCTGTTTGTTCATGTTGTAAGACCCATGTTTAGAAATCAACCGTCCAGGGATGAGATGGGTTCTAATTCTCTAATTGTACACCTTTTTCAAATCAGGGGTAACTTGTTTTGCCCACCATGTTTTAGGTTCTTGATCATTTGGTCATTCAAAAACTGAATGCAGAGGGTAGGCTGGAGAAGCGAGAAGCTAAAAAGGGAAGCTGTTTTGACAAGGTAAGGACATGTTTGGAAAATTTATTTTGGCTGTTTGATTGCTTTTCAAGGTTAAACTTCTAATTAGAAGGAACCATTACTTGTATTCTAGAATGAGCTTTCTGCAATATTAAGATTTGGAGCAGAAGAACTTTTTAAAGAAGATAGAAATGACGAAGAAAGCAAAAAGCGACTGTTGGGTATGGATATTGATGAGATTCTAGAGAGGGCAGAGAAAGTTGAGGAAAAGGATTCTGATGAAGCAGAACATGAATTGTTGGGTGCTTTTAAGGCAAGTTCAGAGTTCTATCTGTTTTTGTATATTCAGTTTAGGGGAACCTAGATGCAAAGCCTGAGATAATAGGTTATCCAAAGGCTGCTTTTCGTTTCTCAATCTATCAAGTTCTGCTTAATTTGTATTCCTTGTGTATTTTCTTGTCAAGACAGCTTCTAGGCATATATCTGATTCTGACTCGCTTTATAATTATCAAATGGTTTCTTGTGCTAACTTATTCTGTGTTTTCAGGTTGCCAACTTCTGTAATGCTGAGGATGATGGGTCTTTTTGGAGTCGCTGGATAAAACCTGAATCCATTGTTCTCGCTGAAGTAATAATCCTATTATGAAGGATATGGCATCCTGTGTCATTGATTACTTCTTGCTCATAGTTCATTTAGGTTTGTTAGTATTTAAACTTTTTCTTACCCTCATATAGGAAGCTCTTGCACCACGGGCCGCTAGGAGTACAAAGAGTTATATGGATCATAGCCAGCCTGATAGGAGTAGTAAAAGAAAAAAGAAAGGATCTGAACCGCTGGACCATACAGAGAGAAGTCAAAAGCGCAGAAAAACTGAATATCTTGTTCCTTCAACTCCAATATTGGAGGGGACTTCAGCTCAAGTGAGGGGCTGGTCTTATGGAAATCTACCAAAGAGAGATGCACAACGATTTTATCGAACTGTAAGTCAAAGCTATTGTCAGTATTTTAATTCCTTTCTAAAGCTTTTTAATATTAGAGACTTTAAAATTTCAATCTGTCAACCTGCAAATAGTCTTCCTCCATTCTTTTCTAACTTAACTTTTCAGTAGTATCAAGAGTGATTGACTGATTGACCAGGGATTTTTACTCCGCGACTCCGCCCACTGCTTGTTATATCTCTCATTGTATGATTCAGGTCATGAAGTTTGGGAACCATAATCAAATTGCTTATATTGCTGAGGAGGTGGGTGGTGTTGTTGGAGCAGCCCCAGAGGAAGCACAGGTTGAGCTATTTGATTCTTTAATTGATGGTTGTCGAGAATCTGTTGAAGCGGGAAATTTGGAACCAAAGGTTAAATTTGGAATTGAATATGTGAACTTGCCGTTCTATTCCTAATCGATCTTCATTCACTTGGATTTTCCAACATTCTTTTTGGTTATTCTCTGCAGGGTCCTGTGTTGGATTTCTTTGGTGTGCCAGTAAAGGCAAATGAACTACTAAAACGTGTCCAAGGACTGCAGCTCTTAGCAAAGCGCATTAGTCGATATGAAGATCCAGTTACACAATTTCGGGTGTTGTCATACCTTAAGCCTTCAAATTGGTCCAAAGGTTGCGGTTGGAATCAGAGTACGTGCAAGCTTACCTGACATTTTTTTCCCCAACGTCTGTCATATGTTTTACATTGCTAATGTATATTGGTTGGTGTTCTCAGTCGACGATGCAAGATTGCTTCTGGGAATACTTTACCATGGTTTTGGAAACTGGGAAAAGATAAGATTAGACGAAAGCCTTGGACTAACAAAGAAGATTGCTCCTGTCGAACTTCAACACCATGAGACATTTCTACCACGTGCACCAAACTTGAAGGAGCGTGCTACCGCGCTTCTGGAAATGGTAAATATTACTTGTAATGGCTCCTTTCAGTAAAGATTTTCCTTGTATATCAATTTCTTAATTACCTTCCATGAGGATCAGATTGAGAGTATGGAAATTACATTCTGCAGGAACTTGCTGCAGCAGGAGGGAAAACCACAAATGCCAAAGGAGGCCGCAAAAATTCCAGAAAGGTTAAAGATAATCTTATTAATCAATTTAAAGCATCTGCAAAAGATCGAAAAGGGAAATCTGGTCCTCCTAATGTAAGTATAAAGATGACAAAAGATGGAACTCGGAGACCCCAAAATGTTGAGCCGTTAGTGAAGGAAGAAGGAGAGATGTCTGATGACGATGAAGTTTATGAGCAGTTCAAGGAGCAGAAATGGATGGAATGGTGTGAAGATGTCATGATTGATGAAACGAAAACCCTTGCCCGCTTACAAAGATTGCAAAGCACGAGTGCCAATCTGCCAAAGGAGAAGGTCTAATTTTTTTTCTCTTTAATATTCCATCGTTCTGAGGGGCTGGACGTCCTATTTCTGAATATGACGTCATCTCAAAGTTCTTTTTGTGAAACAAGCAGGTGCTTTCAAAAATCCGGAATTATTTGCAAATTATTGGGCGAAGAATAGATGAAATTGTCTTAGAACACGAAGAGGATTTATACAAGCAAGACAGTAAGTAATGTGCTCCTCTGATTACTTTGCAAACATACCTTTTTGGGTAATCTTCGTAATTAAAAGTTGGTTATAGCTGGATAAACTGTGCCTGCTCTTAGCCAAAGTACATTTAATTATACATTTAATGCATTTGTTGGTGTCGTGGTTTCCTTGTGGGTATGTGCCCCAAAGAACCATGATTTGATTCTCCCATTTGGAGGAGACTGACACAATTTATTGTGGACATTTACTTGTTTTGATCTCTAGTCTAAGGATGTATGGGTCATAAAACTTGGAACTTTCGCAGTTTATAAAAAAAAACATTTAATTATTCAGATAACCATTTTTCCCCCCATGATTGTTTTGTTAATGAGAAATCCAAATGCAGGAATGACAATGAGATTGTGGAACTATGTTTCGACTTACTCAAATCTCTCTGGGGATCGACTCAATCAGATATACTCCAAATTGAAGCAGGAGAAAGAGGAAGAGGAAGGTGTTGGGCCTTCACATCTCAACGGCTCATCCACTGGCTATGTTTCTCGGAACTTCCAGAGGCAACAGAGACACAAAATAGCAGGAAATTCCCAAGGATCACAGCAAGTTCACAAGGGCATCGACACTGCAAAGTTTGAAGCATGGAAGAGGAGAAGAAGAACAGAAAATGATCAGTCTGAGAGACCACCGATTACTGACCCTAACTCACTGGGAATACTTGGCCCCGGGCCAGGTCCATCAGATAGAAGCAATCGGGCACGTCCGACTGGATTTCCCCCAAGATAAGTTTTCTCAGTTCTAATACCATGCAAGGTAAAGATTGGTTCAACAATATAAGATACCCGGCAGATTCAATTTTTGTTTTAGAAGAAAAACATACAGGGACAGAACAATGTTGGGTGTTTGTTGCTCAGATTGGAAGTTGGCATGCCCGACCAGCTGATTGTGAGGGATGATATATAATTGATATCCGAGAAAATCATAAAACTGTATTGAGGAGAGGGATAACCACTTACCTACCAGGTGGTTTGTTTAGGTAGAATAGGTGGTATGTAGCTGTGCTGCTGAACTCCATTTTCTTTATATATATATATAT
>KE152748.1:0-19531 GCA_000411095.1 Aethionema arabicum
GAACCATATTAACCCATGACTCAAAAATATTTCCGGTTCAGTTACCAAACTTTGGAGTCTTTTTTTCAAGTTCTCGTATGGTTACCAAACTTTAAGAACCAAAAGAACCAATAACCGAAAAAAACGATCTGAACTATCCGAAATTTTCAGCGGTTCTTTAATAGTTATCAAATTTCAAGAACCAAAAACCAATCCAAACCGAAGCAAAGAACCGCCCGCACCTAGTTCTTTTAGTTTTTTATGTTTAGTTTCAATATTCCTTTTTTTTTGTTTAATAATAAAAATTATGTTTAGTTTGACCTATTTAAAATAAAATCCTAGAAATAAATATATTATTGACCCGAGTGAGACCCATAGCAGGTCCGGTTCTAAAAACATAGGTGAAAAGAGGATAAATGTTTGGAGAAAAGTGATGGTGAAAGTTTCTGGTCAGGCCTCAAGCGTCTACGGTGAGTTTTGCGTCGAGGTGTGTGAAGTCTTGGAAGAAAGCTTTAAACTGGTGATATGAATGCTCCACGTCGTCGGCAGCACACATCTCCCGGATGCTGTGCATTGAGAGCTGAGGAGCACCTACATCTACTGTTCGTATACCAATACCACTTGCTAAGATCGGACCAATCGTTGAACCACAAGCCATGTCGTTACGTACCACAAAATCCTGCCATAGAATGAGGATACATACAACCAAACATTACTACTTAATAAGAACATCATTGGCGATGGAGACAACAATCAAATGGATGATGGATACACGCTAAACTTTAATAACCAGTTTTTTAAAAGCTAAACTCAAATTTAAACTTGAAATTAAGTATAATTAATCCAAATTTGGGTTATATTGTTTTGGTTACTTTGAAATTATGATTTGTTGATTTAAAAAAAACCCGATAGGGTTTAAAAAGTCCTGCTATCAAAGTTCAGCGTTTAACAAACTATTTTGATAGTTACAAGTTTTTTTCACCAAACGGAGTTAGTTCAGGATCTAAAAATATCATGTTCCCCAATGTTTTCACATGAAACAGAATTCACGAGCCAAGTATTTCTCATGATTCAATATTGAGTAAATTGTTTCACGACTATGGACGTGAAGAAGCAGGGGCCATACCTGAATAGGCAAATTATGCTTCTCTGCTATCTCTCTGAATACAAAGGAAGTTACAGCATTTGTTGCGTAACGTTGATTTGCATTGTGTTTTATCACAAGACCGCCATGCATCTTTGGTTGATGATTCTCGTCGTGTTTGTCCTACAAAATCAAATCACAATTACGCAATGAGAGGGCAAACTTTTGTGCCAACATATCAAAATTTCGATTATATTTTAGGATTAAACTTGAGATTATAGTATAATTAATCCAAATTTAGATTATATTTTTGGATTCAATTTTGAAACTAAAATGTAGTTTTATGTTTAAAGATTAACTTTGATTTAAAAAACTCCGTTTAGTGTCAAAAAAATCTGGTAATCAAAATTCAAAGTTCACGGTTTTAAGCAAACATTTTGATAATTGAATATTTCAGGGTCTAAAATACTATAATCCCAAAGAAAAGAATGATTACCATAAAGTTTGGGTGTAAGGCATGCGCCATGTCGGCAGAAACAAGCATACTTCTTTGAATCGATTTCTTGAGCAACTATAAACATTAAGAGATACCTTTAGTGTCATTACATAATCACAGCTTAATGTAAATTTGAACGGTTGATTTGATACCTTAGAGTCAGAGCTGAAGCAACTTGTAATGTGTGACAAGGCATCAATCATGACAGGGGATCCAGCTCCCTGCGCTGAATTCGAACCAACTTCCTCATGATCAAATAATGCCACCATTCTTACTCCACTTTCGTGCTCTAGTTCACTTTCAGAAGACGTTGCATCTATAAGTCCCTATGTAGGAAGAATCAATTGTTTATTGCAACCATGTAGTTTAGCGTTAGATAAGCTATTGGCAAACAAAAAAAAAGTGATAACAATGGGCATTAACTAATAAGAAGAGATAAGCATTTGCAGACTGATGAACCGTTCATCAATGTGATCCAAAGTTCAAGAAATCGCTAGGCACCTAGAACAACTAGTTGGGCCTAGACGGAACTACGGTGTTAAGAAATAATCTAACTAAATATTTTTAATGTATACAATCATCACAAGTTAAAACCAATAAAAAATTAGTTGTACCCATAAAAGTTTGGGTAGTTTTCGTTGTTTAAAAATGATATTGTCTTGTTCTTGTTTTAGAAGAATATAATTCAAAACAATATCGTTTTAGAACTAAATAGACAAAAAAATTCTAAGAGGTTTAGACATTAGACCGACTAATTAGGCCAACTAAATCAATTTTCACCAATTAAGGATCACATGATGACCAATCACTACAAACAAATCACGTACTTTTCTAATGACAACAAAAAATCGTGTCTAGCCGCTGCCTAGGCCGATGCAGAATTAATCGGAATCTAAGCCGGACCTAGGCACGGTTTTTAGAACACTGATGTAATCACCGCCCCGGCACAATAGATAAGGTTAAAGATCGGATCCGATCCAAAGAGGAGAGCAAATAGTAAGAGATTCCACTCAGATGTAACATACTTGTAAAGACGCATAGATTAAATTGGACTTGAAACACACATCTTTAAAAAAAACAAGAACATAGAATGAGAGCTATCTAAGATACAATTAAGATGAGGAAATCTAGACTGTAGACTCATATTCTCATCTAAAGAACATAAGTAAAGAATTTACCTTTAGCGAGCAAAATGACATGCAGAGATTATCCAGCCTCCCTGAAAATATAAATTCTTTTGCTACACCACCTAGAATGCTCGGCTGAGTGTCACATGCTTGCAGCTCAAAATCACATATCTCCTCAGGTTTACAACCCAGAGCCTTTGAAATGATCTAAGAGGGAAAACAAGGACTAAGTGATTATTAAACCCAAATAAGATCTAACATTCAAACGAAAAACCCTAGAGTTTATATTTTACTAAACCTCCAATAGAACTGGGTGATGCTTAGATTTTGAACTAGTTTCAGCACACTTCTTTCCTCCATCCTGTTCACCACCTTCCTCTGGAACACTTTGAGCTGGCTTTTTATTGAGCTCCGCCTTCAAATACATATCATGTAATGCGAGTAAAACACAAATACATATCATGTAATGCGAGTAAAACACATAGAAAACAAGAATTTACATTGGCTGTAAATTTATAAGGATGGTGTAGACTTTATAGATGAAACTAACAAAAGTTAAAGGAGTTCATAAACATTGGTTGTGGATCTCAGCAAGCGGTTGATATGCAAACAATAATTTTTTAGCAAAATGAATGAAAAAAGTTTTAGCAACGTAATTAAAAAAGAAATAATTGAATTTGGCTTCTATATCTATTAGGGTCTTCAATCCCAGTTCTCTCTTTATTGATCAATATCTAATAAACTAACTACAATCTTTTAGAGTTTATTCTAGAGTAACCCCAAACTACCCACAAGAAACTCTCTCTAAAATCTTCCCTTTCTTCTTTGACTCTTATCTAAACCTATCCACACTTAACAACTCTAACAATTCTAAAACAACTCTGTAACAACTCAAGAGCAACTTAACACCATCTTATGTCTTCCTTAATCTCGTCCTATCAATATCCTGTGGCAATTGCCTCATTTAAGTAAAATGCTGTTTGTTCTGCAGCACAACAGAGAATGGATTAGAAGCTCACCTTGATAGCTGTTGCCAGTACTGGGACGAGTTGTGTCTGAGTGTTTGGCTTAAAACCTTCACTGTTCACATTCCTATCCGAAATGCAAAGTAAAACGTACAATAATAATTGAGAAACATAGCTTTCTTATCGCACAATATCAAGGATGCCAAATAATCCTCTTTGAAGCACTTGTTTTGAATGGAATTTCAAGGTATCAGAAAGATACCTGTCCAAGTGGATGGCCAATGTAGGTATCCTCATTATAGGATCTTCAATTTTGACTAGCCGGTGTGAATATGACACAGAATCTCCCTTCTCCTCTCTAACAATTACACGCCCTGCAATTGTCAAGTCGCGATCAAACCAGGTGTACCATAGGCCACCTCCATATGTTTGAACACCAACCTCCAAGAATCCACCTTTCACAATCTGTCAACACCATCCATTTCGAATCAAACTAAGTGACCTAGCCTCGTTATCTTGTTGAAGATCAAAGAAACCAAAGGGAAATGCCAAATCCAGAATTACCTTTGAAACAGGCTTCAGTTTCAGACAAGGGCTGTCAGAGTGAGCACCTATTATGTGGAATCCATTTCCAGCAACGAATCTAATCACAAATCCAAAATTCCTCTTAGTTGCAGCTAAATTCATTTCAAGGAAGTGTAAGTGCAGACAAGGCTTGCACTCCCAGCCATCAAATTAAATCAATGCTTAATTACAAAGGGAACTAAGACGCAGAAAAACAACAGTGAAGAGAAGAATCATACTTTTTACCAATAGCAAAAGCAACAATGGTGGAGTAATTTCTTGTGAAGAAATACTTCTTGCCAGCCTCGAGTTTCCAATCCTCTTTTTCAGAAATTTGTTCATACCCAGCCTTTTGTAGTCGCCTCTTTGACTCATCTAAATAACAAATCAATATCAGAGAGTCAACACAGTGATGGAGAAACGTAAACTATAAATTGAACAAAAAGATGAAGGAAAAATAAGATCAGTGATTCAGAGACCAACGAATTGATTGCAATCAAACCTAGTAAGTGCTCAAATTGAGAACAAAAGAAAGGCGATACTTGATTGATTTCTCCATAACATACGCAGAAAGCAGAAAACAAACAACACGAAACGAAGAGCAAGCGTAACTGAAATAGGATTAAAAGGGGAAAAATACATCGGAAGTAGAGAAAGAAGGTTACCGACGGCATGAAAGGCGGTGGGTGAAGCATTGAGAAAGGCAAGGAAATCAGAAACGATGGAGCACATCTTGGATTTTGCTTGGGCGATCTAAGTTGTACCGAGTACTCGATCGGGAGGATGAGGAACGTCGCAGTTGTTCACAATTGAGTCAAATTATATAATAGTCGCGTTGGGACTGACGTCGGAGTGCGTTAGGATCAGTAGAAGAAGCTTAACGATTTAGTTAAGTCTAAATCAAGTATAATGACTGGCAAATTTTTATTAATATATTTTAATATCATTAATTATTAGAAAATTAGATTGAGATCCCTCTTATGGTGTTGAGTGGTTTGCATAGCACCTGCGATGCCCGGAGCAAGGTAGTCTAGTGGTTTCCACTGTAACTGCTACCCTCTGATTCTCCAAGAACACCAGGGTTCGAATCCACCAAGCAGCGGAAGGCTGCATTTAATTTCTGTTTCGGTTAGTGGGACCGGCTTGTGGCCCACATGAGTTAATGGACCAGCTTGTGGCCCATAAGATGACAAAAAAAAGCATAGCACCTGCGATCTGAAGAACAAACAGATTGATGTTAAAATGTCGAGAGTTTGACCAAAACTAGGGATTACTCGGCGTTTGGATGAGTACAGTTACGGTCGTTACGGTAATTATGGCGGTTACGACGGTTACAGAGAATTCTACGAGTGATGCGTGTGGTGGAGACGGTTACAGAGAATTCTACGAGTGATGCGTGTGGTGGAGAACATGGGGTATCAGAAATTGTGTTTGATTGTTGAACTGTGTGGCAAATATGAGTATACGACTATAGCTTACTGTTTATTGTCCATGATGCATGTTTATGTGATCAGTGCGTTGTTGGTGTCTTTGCACATTGATGTGATTGTGTGAACTGAGGGTTCACGAGACGAATAACTTGGTTTATGCGGCGGTCAGATCTGGTGAGGCACTTGGACCAGTGAGGCGCTTGGACTAGTGAGGCTCGCAAGGCTAACCGTGATTAAGAAAATCGTGTAGTGAATGCGAGGTTCGATCTCGACTAACCAAGGTGAGGAGGCATGATGCCGAAGGTTGGAATTTAGTCGTTGATGTTTACTATTACAATGTTAATATAATGGCATGATTTATGATCGTTGATGCATGTGTTTTTATGTTAAACTGTGATCTAGTGGACTGGATGACCGTACCACTAAGCAAATTTGTTTTGCGTATGTTTCCATTCATGGAAGCAGGTAACAAAACCGAGTGATCGAGCCGCATAAACCAAAGGCGTGGACGAAAAGATGGTATACGAGTAAAATGGATGTGGGTAGAATGTTGTTGTCTAAATATTAATGTTTGATTTTAGATTAACCATGTTAAGCTTAAGACTATGATATGAAATAGAAAATGTATGTTAAGTTATGAAACCAAAATATTGAACTTAACCTAAACTATTTTGCATGAAAAGGAAATTGTATAGTCTCAACCACTGTTTGCACACAAAAAATGGCTAAATGTCGAGAAAATTTTAAATATTATGGTTGGAGTGTTACACATGGTATTAGAGCGCGGTCGATTCTAGAATAGTTTTAGCGTAATGGATTAAAGGTTTTAAGTTTTAAATCCATCCTTCTGAACAAAAGGTTATATTGTAAGTCTTAAATTCCTAATTATTCATTGTGTGTTAAAAATTAGTATTGAAACTAACTTAAAGAGGGGTGTGGATCGCATAAGATAAATTAACTGAATGGATAACTTAAAGTAGAGAAACTGAGTGTAAGAATTAGTTTTAACTTAAGGCAGAGAAGCTTAATGTAAATATTCGAGGACAAATTGATCCTAAGTGGGAGGGTTTGTAGCACTCGCGATCCGAAGGACCAACAAATCGGTGTAAGAGTGTTGAGAAGTGCCGAGAGAGTTTAGCCAAAATTAGACGGGATTGATTACTCGGTGTTTGGGCGGGAATGGTTATCGACGGTTACAGTGGTTACAACGGTTATAACGGTTGCGTTTTTGGCGGTTACGACATTTATGACGGTTACCGAGAACCACAGAGTGGTGCGCGTAGTGGAGAACATGGGGGAGAGCAATTAACGCGTAATGGGTGCGAGTGATTACAAGATATTACTAGCGGTTATGGGCACTGGTGTAGTGGATATCATGTGTAGTGGGGCCATTGAGATTGGTTACCGAGTAGTGGGATAATGGGTTGTGGTTATTGATAGTTACCAAGTGGTTACCAACCCGGTTCTATATAGACTCGACCCCTAGCTCATTTCTATCACTTTTAAGGAGAGAAACAGTTAGAGAACTGAGAGAATTCCTTCTAAGTGTGAGAGTGAGAACCGTGAGTCGCCAACAAGGAGTGGAGGGCTAGGAGAATTTTGGTGAACGGAGAGTGTGGCGAGGGGATTAGTGAATCCATTTTAACACGTCATTAGGTGTCGAAAACTGTGTTTGATTGCCAAACTGTGTGGCAAAGTGAATACAAGACTGTGGCTTTACTGTTTAATGTGTATGAGGCATGTTTATGTGATCTCTGTGTTGATGGCGTGGTTGTAAGTTGATATAACCGTGTGAACTAAGGGTTAGCGAGAGAATGACTTGGTTTATGCGGTAGTCAAATCCGGTGATGCACTTGGATTAGTGAGGCTCATAAGGCTCACCGTAATTGGGAATTAAACTATACAATTCTGTCTTTGACCAAAAAATCTTATCAAAAAATAAATGTTAAAATACAATTTTATGTGTTATTGTAACAAATCAATGGATCTATCAAACGATCTTCAATTCCACTCTATTTTAGAATAAATTTCCACGTTTTACTTTATTTTAGGAGTAAAACACAATTCGAAACTCACTTTATATTTCATTTTAAAATATAATATCAACAAAAAATAATGGATCGGAATAAAATATAATTTAGAGTAATTTTGTTATCTCTAAAATATAGTGACAAATAGAGTAATAGGTTAGAGATATCCTATGTGAGAAATAAAAAAAAATCTATTTAAAAAATAAATATTACTCCCTCCGTTTTTTTATTTAAGGTGTTTTAGGAAAAAAAATTTATTGCAAATTATTAGATGTTTTAGGATTTCAATGTACTTTTTATATATTTTTGACAAAATTACCCTTACAATTATGAAATGAATGAAGAGAGAAAATAAAAAGTAGTTAATGATTAGGGTTAAAAATGTCATTTAATTAAATTTATTAATTGGTATGCAAAAACCTTAAACACTCTCTATTATGAAACGGAGGGAGTATTATATTTTTTAAAGAGGTAAATAGACTATACCATAATTTTATATTTCAACACTCTAAAAAATCTTCTACATCGTATTCTATCTCTTCTAAATTACTTTTTTTTTCTTCAACAAAACTAAATTTTATTTATATATTTTATATTATATTTAAAAATTTTAAAAAGGTTATCAACAATATCCCAATATTTTGAATAAAAATCATTTAGAGCATTTCAATTAGAGAACATAAAAAAGTTAGAAATTTTATTTTTTTTTCTTTAAAATGTAAGAACGCAACAAAGCATCTTCGATAGAGTTCCCATAAAGTCTAATAAAAATGTTGTATATTGATTATAATAGCATTTGAGAGTCTAAAAAGATCTAAAATATCGTAATATTTTAGACATTTTGAATACTATTTCTCATCTTTCTTATTTTATTTTCTCTCTCTCTTTGTTTTTTCTCTCTTAGAATAGGATCTTTGTTGAATGTCTTCAATAAAAATGCTAAAAGGCATGTTTAATAGACCAACCATTAGGGCATCTACATTGCAGATCCATTAAAAAAATCTTATTAAAAAAAAGAGAAGAAGGAGGAGAGAGATTGGAAAAGAAGTGAGAGAAATTATAGGAACGAAATAGACATTTTCTATTTTTTTCTTTATTTTGGATATATTCAATAAAAACATCTATTTTGGATGTTTTAAAAAATTATTATTTTAAAAAAAAAATTTATAAATATAACAGGTTGAATAAAATATAAAAACATTTAATAAAATTCAAAACATACATGCCAAAAAAATATTTAAAACATGATTTTTCAAATCATAAACATAATACAAATGGTGAGTTTTAATATTGAAGTGGTCGACATTTTTATATATGCTCAACCAAATCTTTTTGTAATTGTTGATTCATGTTTCAATCACAAAGTCGCGTTCGAATGACCATCATTTGAGGGATATTTGTAGACATATCAGTAGAAAGCATGAAACCCACATGTGAACTTCTTACTTCTTGTTCAAACTCTCATACATCAGATTGACTGTATCCACCTCGTTCGTCATCTATTCCAAAAAACAGTTAGGTTGTAACAATCGCAAACCGAGCTTGCTAGACTTCAAAAGCATGGTCGGTATCTTGTCGAACAGATTCTTGACGTTCAGCAAATAAAGATGCTTTTGAATCCTGTGGAGTTGGAATAGATTGGATACAAGTAGCCCGTTTCGGATATATACCATATGTGAGATAGTAAGCCAAATTATAATTTCTCCTACTCCTGGGCTTTCGGTTTTAATCGGTTCGTTTTTTCGGTTTTTGGTTTTTTTGGTTTTCGGTTTTCCAAAAAGTGGAACCGAATCAAAACCGAATTGAATTCGGTTCGGATCGGTTCGGTTTATCAAAAATTCAGTTCGGTTTCGGTTAACCGAATAAAAACCAAATATCCAAAAAAAATAGTTTCTTTTTTCAGATCTGAAAAAAAATAGAAAAGAGAAGAGGGAAGGAGAAGAACGGGAGAAATCGAAAAGAGAAGAGAAGAGAAGAATATGAAGAAACAGAGGACAGAGAGAAGAAACACGAAAAAGTGAGAAAAAGAAGAGGCAAAAACAAGAATGAGAGGAGAAAAAAAGAAAGAGAAGACGAGTAAGGGAAGAAGAAGAACCAGAGAAATAGAAATGGAAGAAAAGATGAGGCAGAGGGAGAATGAAGAACAAAGGAAAGAAAAAGAGATGGCGGCTGGAGTGAGAAGGTAAGAGTGAAAACTCTAATCTTAATTTATACTCGGTTTTATTTCGTTTTTGTTTCAGCTTTCGGTTTAAAACAGAACTTAAAACAAAAGTCTAACCGATCGGTTTTTTAAAGAAAACCGAACCGAACCGAAATCCAAATTTTCGGTTCGGTTTGTAAAATTCGGATTATTTGCCCAGGACTAGTTTCTCCTGTTGAGTTTTGCCTTCAAGTATATCATAAAAAACTGGTGAACGATCAAAAATATTAATATCATAAATATTAATATCGTCTAAAGTACATGGACTGCCAAAAAATGTGTGCCATATCTAGATATCATATGAAGCTACAACCTCTATAAAGATTGTGGGTTTTCTAGATCCACGTGAATATTGTCTTTTCCAACCGGCGGGACAATTCTTCCATTCCCAATGCATACAATCCATCGAATTTTGTGGGTCTTCTTAGATATTCATCTGCGAACAAAGATATTACTCCTTTATCGAATTTTGTCAAGCATTTAGGAGTTGTACTCGGGTCGAGCTTGAGGTATTCGTCGATTTGATCACATGCAATGACGAGAGACGAATTGTTGTTGTATACTTTTGAAATGGAGAGAGACCAAACTTTCCAGTCGTCTATTTCTTTTGTTGAAAAAATGGAAATTGATTGGAGATTCGGTCAACAATATGCATGAACAAATGTTTGTCCATTCTAAAACGACGTCGGAATAAATGAGGCGGGTAAATTGCTTGATCACTAAAATAATTGTACATGTCCGTCTTCATGATCTCTGTTAATAAAAACTTGTTTTTATTTTGGTTTGGTTGAATCTTGAAGAACATTATAATCAATAAACAAATTATTGAATTTTTCAAACAAAAACATAGAGTATCCATAGACTTAAGATGATGGTGACAATTTATGAGACAAAAGTATAGAGTTTATATAGCTCAGATGACTGTTCCTCAACATTTATCTCTAGTCTTGTGATTATGCTAACAATTTTCTCATTAGCTTTTGCATTTTCATTTCTCATTTTTTTAATTATGTTATTTCTTTATTATCATCTTCAAGCCTCTGGAAAAGTTCTACTTTATCTTCATTAAATATTCTCCATATGAGCATACTAAACAACCCTATATAATCCTTCATCTTACATTGTTTCTCTCTGCTCTTAAACAAACCAGTAATACCACAATTTTTCCCTTTAGATATAACTAATTGTGACACTTAAGATTCATTTTACCTACAATCATACATATAAAAAGTAAAAGTTCATCATCAGTTAACGAAAAGAATAAACATTGATTAATCTATAAAACAAATTCACGCAATCCAAGAAGACGCTTGTGTTTTTCACAAAAAAAAAACTAAAGAGCCAAATTCATATATGAAGTTCACAATGATAATCTACTTTTCGGAACCAAATAACCATAGGACAAAATCATTTGCAAGAACTAAAAGAAGTAATAAAAAGTCCAATGAAGAATTACATCGTGTAAGCATTATTCAGTGGTCTTAGTTCTATCACAGAAACAAAGAAACAATTTAGAGATCAAAATAATCTTCAATTTGACCACACTCCACTTTTCAAAATTTATTCTCCACAAAATCATCTCCTTCCTCCTAAAGATAAAATTAAACATTTTTATCATAAATTTTCAACTTCATCCAAATACATCAAACAAATACGTAAACACACACTATAAATACACAACTAAAACATAAATTGGAAACAACAATAGAAATTTGAAACAAAATCAAAAATTGGAAACAACAACATAAATCAGAACTTTAAAACATGTCATCAATCAACTTGTTCTTTAGAGCAATTTCATTATATGAATTTGTCTCTATTTTGGCTAAGAGATTCTTCAATAACTTTTTATTCAAAATCTGATATTTTAGATCTAAATCTTTATGTTTTTTCTCCCACATACTATGAAAGTTCTTTAATGTTTTAGTTTGTTCTTCCACTATAGATGTCTTTGTCAATGCCCTCTTCTGTTTTGCCTTTGAAGCTTTAACACTTGGAAATATAATCATTGTGTCATCCTCTACGTTGTTAACCGATTGAGAGCTAGCAAATTTTGTAGAATCTTAAGTTCATTCATAAGATTCATTTGTGTTCACCATTTGTGTTTATTCTTAAGTTCATTTCATGCATACTCAAAGTTGAATTTCACCTTGTAGTCGTTGAAAATTATTTGATGAAGCGGCTTTAGATCATCTAGGTCATTCATCCCAGATTTGTGCTGAATTTTTGCAACCACATAGGCTCCACAAATCTTACTAATCTGATCACTGATTTTCCTCCACATCTGCTTACAATTATTGAGCTCTCTCTTCTCGGCATTTGTTACCAAGACTATCAATATATAATGTTATTATGCGTGCTCAAAACGCACCAGATTGTTGCCCATTTGACACTACAGGATACTTGCTGGTGTTTAACCAAGTGTTGATTAACACACTATCTTCTGCAGGTTTTCATCTCTTTCTCTCTTTACGGTCTTCAATTGTGTCTTCATCTAGATTTGGATCATCAAAACATTGAGTACTAAATAATGGTACTCATGATGATTCAACTCGTAGAGGTTGGGAAAAATTGTTATAGAGAATGTGTTGATGGAAATGGCTAGTCTGTTGACTACTTAAAAGGTCCATAATGTTGGACTTTTGAGTATATGGATTAGGAGAATCTATATCCTAAAAAAAGACTAAAAAAGAAGAGAAATTAAAGAGAAGAAGAATGAAAGAAAAGCAAAATAAAAAAGACGAAGCATTGCACTCAGTTAGTTGCATAATTTATTATCAAGCATTTATTAAGCACTTAACCATAATTAACTATCTCATTTAATAAGGTTTGATGGGAAACAAGCGGTAACGTTAAAATAAAATGAACAAATGTCACAGTAATTAGCTTTTTTCTCTATTATCAAATATACAAATTGATCAAATAAAAACAGAGAAAATTAAACTATAACTGGACAACTCTGTGTAACACAGAAAGATTTTTATTTGCTTTTAATTATTGAAGCTACATTGAGATTTTGATTTGCCATTAATTATGAAAGAAGAGTAGAATGAAAGAAAAGAAAAGTGAAAGAAAAAAAAAAGTATTGCACTCAGTTAGGCTATGTACATTGAGACTCTTTAATTTTGTTTTCAACTGTTTAATAAAGACAATGGATGTGTTGAATAATAAAAAAATCTGACGTGGAATGAATCATCTTGAAAGGATTCAACGGCGTTGAAAGTTAAAAAAAAACATCCACGTCACTTTTTCTTTTAATTTTTCTTTTTTTTTATTGCACACATGTCAAAATCTTACTTATTGGTTATATTTTATAGATTTTTCTTTCACCTTATCTATTACCGATCAATTATTATCCACAAATCTATTTTTTTCAAAAAAATATTTATACAAAAATCCATAACTTTTTACACTCTATATATAGAGACTTGATTCATTTCATTTGGACACATAAAAAAACAATTTCTACCATATTTTTCTTATTATTCTCTCATAAATTTTAGTTAAACACATGTGGGAGAATGTTCTGATATTAAATTATATTTAATATTTTTATGTGTTGTATGATTTAAAAATTTTATTGTCTAGGATTGAGTCGAATGTAGTAATGAAATTATGTGTATTTCTTGTATTTGGAGTTTTTTGTAATTCAATTTTTGTTTAATAATAATTGTGATCATTTTATTTTATTTAAAAAAATTATTACAAAAATTAGGTTATTTTTAGTTATTTAATTTAATTTAGGTCGTTGGTTTAATTTAATTTTACGGTAAATTATCATTAATATGTGAGAAAAATAAAAATATAAAAATAATATAAATATAAAATAAAAATAATGCGGTAGGGTGTTGAATTTTATTAAACAAAACTATTGTGGTGTTAAAAAAATGAAAGGATGTTGAATGATTAGGTGAAAGAGAGAGAAAATGATGTGGAATAAAAATAAGATGATGTGGAGTAAAAAATAGGGTGTTGAATGAGTTTGCCATTGTTCATAATCTTAGTTGTGTGATTTAACCACAATTAGTTGTCTGATTTAACAGGGTTTGATGGCAGGGAAGCAGAAATGTTAACTTGGTTAACTTGGATCTATCTTTTAAGATCTAAAGCTGATGTTTCAACTATCATCCCATCCTTTGTCAATTTGATTTTAACTCGGTATAAAATACAGATTAAAGTTGTTCGCTGTGATAATGCACCTGAATTAAATATGCCTAATTACTATAAGTCTAAAGGTATCTTTACATACCACTCTTGTGCTTACACTCCACAACAGAACTCTGTTGTGGAACGTAAACATCAACATCTACTTAATGTGGCACTGCGTTGTTATTTCAATCCAACATTCCCATTCCTTCTTGGGGAGACTGTGTTTTAACAGCTACATACTTAATCAATAGAACACCATCCTCTGTTTTAAACAACAAAACCCCTTTTGAAATTTTACACAACAAAACTCCTGATTATGATCACTTAAGAGCTTCGGGTGCCTCTGCTATGTCTCTACCATTGCTCATAATCGTTCAAAATTTTCTCCCCGTGCTAAACCAAGTATTTTTTTGAGTTATCCCTTTGGTTTTAAAGGATATAAAGTCTTAGACTTAGAATCTAACTCAATCTCTATATCTCGTAATGTATTTTTTCATGAACACATTTTTCCTTTCCTCTAAAAACCATCTATTAATACTTTTGTTTTTATTAAAAATTTGGTTCTCCCTAAAATTCATGTTGGTGACATTCCAACACCCTATCCACCCCCTACACCTACCACGGTAAGTCAACCTCCTTCCCCTATTGTATTTGCTCATATTTCTACTTCTAACTCTACAGCTACACTTCTGGAAACAACTACATCTACTGTCCCACCTACCATGCCTTCAGTTGACTTAGCTCCTCGACACTTGGATAGACAATCTAAACCTCCTTCTAAACTCTCTGATTTTCACTGCTTTGTAGCTAAAAATGATACACAAAATCACTTCACCACACCTTACCCTATTTCTGATTCTCTATCATACTCCAAACTCTCAGAATCCTATAAAGTTTTTGCAGTTTCTTCCCTTACAGAAAGAGAACCTCACTCGTTTACACAAGCCATACAGTGCTCTGTTTGGAATGATGCAATGAAGTCTGAACTTTGAGCCTTACATTCTAATGGTATATGGCGTGTTGTTCCTCTTCCTCCAGGTAAACGTGCAATTGGGTGCAAATGGGTATATAAACTTACACTTAATCCTGATGGCACCATAGATAGGTTACAAAGCTCATTTAGTTGCTAAAGGTTATACACAATTAGAAGGTGTAGATTATATGGATACATTCTCCCCTGTTGCAAAAATGAGTAGCATTAAAATATTTCTTGCTATTGCTTCAATTAAGAACTGGTTTCTTTCACAATTAGATGTTTCTAATGCTTTTTTGAATGGGGATATTGATGAGGAAATCTACATGTCATTACCGTCTGGTTACTCTACACTCACATCATCCTCTTATGCACCCAATTCTGTTTGTCTTTTAAATAAAGCTTTATATGGTTTAAAACAGACATCTCGTCAATGGTTTGCTAAATTCTCTTCTGTTTTAAAAGTTGCTGGTTTTATTCAAGGTTTTGGCGAATACTCATTATTTGTGAAAGAAACTAACAGTTTTTATTTAGCAATTTTGGTGTACGTAGATGACATTCTTATAGCAGGCTCTAGTCAAGATGAAATCAACAAGCTAAAACATTTAATTGCAACTCACTTCAAAGTTCGTGACCTTGGTGCTCCACGTTATTTCCTTAGAATGGAAATAGCTCGATCTTCCAAAGGTATATCAATTTCACAGCATAAATATGCATTAGAACTGCTAGCTGACTCTGGATTAGGTTGCAAACCTGTTTCTACTCCCCTTGATCCTGCTGTTAAATTAAACCATGACACTGGTATTCCTTTGTCTGAGCCAACTCTCTATCGCACTCTTGTTGGTAGATTAGTTTATTTAACAAGTACACGCCCAGACTTATGTTTTGCCATTCATAAGCTTAGTCAATTTCTTTTTGCTCCCACTGATGCGCACTTAAACGCTGCATATCGTGTGCTTCGTTACTTGAAGAACACACTTGGTCAAGGATTAATGTATCCTTCCTCCAATTCTTTAAAACTTACTGTTTTCACTGATGCGGATTGGGCTGATTGTACAGCAACTAGACGTTCTGTTACAGGTTATTCTCTCTTCATTGGTGACTCTATAGTCACTTGGAAGGCAAAGAAACAACACACAGTTTCACGATCTTCATGCGAAGCTGAATACCGTGCTATGGCAAATGTAGTTTGTGAATTGACTTGGGTTAAAACGTTTATTTCTGACTTAAAACTTAGTTGTGCAGGACCTTCTTTCATGTATTGTGATAATAACTCAGCCATCCACATAGCTGAAAATCCGGTTTACCACGAACGGACCAAACATATAGAGATCGACTGTCATGTAGTCTGAGAAAAAATACAGTCCGGTGATATCCATGTATGTCATATAAATTCTACTAACCAATTGGTTGATTTGTTTACTAAACCTCTTATAGGACCTTCTATGAAACATCTCATCTCAAAGATGTTTTTGTCCAACATCTACAAGTAGATATTCAGAGGGGGGTATTAGAATATATTGGATAATATATGTGTATTGGTTTAACTAGGTATTGTGCTCGCGTGTTCCACGCGGGTTAAAGGTTTAAAATACATCTATAAAAGAGACACATCTTTTTATAGAAAAGAGTATACAATTTTTTATAAAGAGAAGTAAATAAGAAATTTTACATTTTACTCGAACATGAATACATGGAAGCCATACCTCTACATACAATAAAAAATCACATGAATATTACCTATTTAATTTAGTGTTCACTTTTGAAGATTAGAAAAACTTAGATTACTTTTTAATGACGATTAAAATAACATGGTGAAAAGAGAAACATAAGGAAAACAAAAACTTGTAATCAAGAATAGTCATGAATTTAAAGTTCAACCGATTTAGGCAATGCAACATGCATAATGTGACAAAAACAAAAAAAATGGAAAAACATGTACCTAAAAATATGTAGAAACATATCAGCCACAAAATTGCTTGAAACCCCAAATTTTTGTAATTAAGAAATCGTAAGACAAAATCTAAAACATTAATTATATATAGTGAATTAATGAAAATGTGTGATCACTCACGTCTTTACAAAAGGTTTCTAAACCATTAGATTTTAATAAATCAATAATAACCATTGATTAAGTAGTTAGTAAATGAAAATGTATTACAATTAAGTTACATTTTTTCAAATTAAATCTCAACCATTAATAAAAATGTGTGATAACTCGCATCTTTACAATATGTATACAAACCATTAAATTTCAATAAATCAGTATTAACCATTGATTAAGTGATTCAATGGTTATCAAGCACATCTTTTTAAATTTAAAATAGACCATTATATTTAAGTAAATTAATCTTAATCACTGATTTTAAGTAGTTATTAAACAAAAATGTGTTATCAATTGCATATTTTCAACTTTAATATAAACCATTAGATTTAAGTAAGATAATCTTAACCATTGATTTTAAGTAGTTACTAAACGAAAATGTGTTACCAATCGCATCTTTTCATATTTAATTTAGACCATTAAATTTAAGTAAAATAATTTTAACCATTGATTTTAAGTAGTTACTAAACAAAAAGTTGTTATCATTTGCATCTTTTCAAATCTAATCTAGACCATTACATTTATATAAAATGACCTTAACCATTGATTTTGAGTAGTTACTAAACGAAAATGTGTTATCAATAACATTTTTTTAAATTTAATCTAGACCTTAGATTTAAGTAAAGTAATTTTAACCATTGATTTTAAGTAGTTACTAAACGAAAAGGTGTAATCAATAACATCTTTTTAAATTTAATTTAGATCATTAGATTTAAATAAAATAATTTTAACCATTGATTTTAAGTAGTTACCAAACGAAAGAATGTTATCTATCACATTTTTTCAAATTTAATCTAGCTCATTAGATTGAAGTAAAGTGATCTTAACCATTGATTTTAAGTATCTACTAAACGAAAAGGTGTTAGCAATCACATCTTTTCAAATTTAATCAAGACCATTATATATAAGTAAAGTAATTCTAACCATTGATTTTAAGTAGTTACTAAACAAAAATGTGTTATCAATTGCATCTTTTCAAAATTAATCTTAGACCATTAGATTTAACTTAAATAACATTAACCATTGATTTTAAGTAATTACTACACGAAAAAAAGTTGTATCAATCACATCTTTTCAAATTTAATATAAACCAATTAGATTTAAGTAAAATAAAATTAGTCATTGATCATAAGTAGTCACTACACTAAAAGGTGTTATCAATCACATATTTTCAAATTTAATCTAGACCATTAGATTTAAGTAATCTCAACTATTGATTTTAAGTAGTTACTAAACGAAAAGGTGTTAACAAATGCATCTTTTCAAATTTAATCTAGATCATTAGATTTAAGTAAAGTAATTAAAACGAAAAGGTGTTAATTTTAAGTAGTTACGAATCGAAAAAGTGTTATCAATTGCATCTTTTCAAAATTAATATGAACCATTAGATTAAGTAAAATAATATTAACCATTGATTTTAAGTAGCTATTACATAAAAAGGTATTATCAATCACATATTTTCAAATTTAGTCTAGACTATTGGATTTAAGTAAATTGATCTAAACCATTGATTTTAAGGAGTTACTAAACGAAAAGATGTTAGCAATCACATCTTTTCAAATTTAAATAGACCATTAGATTTGTTAATAACATCATCATTTTAATAGAAAATCAACCACAACCGTTAGATTTAAGATGATGACATTAGCAGTCCCTAAAATTCATTTTGCTATTATATATAGATTAATTACAGACTGGTTAATGTATCATAATAATTGGGTGAACTAAACCATACTACACTTGGATGTCGGTTTAGTATAAAATACAAACTCTCATGTACATTTTTTACTAAATCAATACTACATACTCTTCTTCTTCTTCAAGAAGATGTATCTTTCTCTCTAAAAAACTTCTTCTTCTTCAATCTTCATTCTTCATAACGAATTCATTGTTCTTCACTGATTGAGTATTGAATCGATCTTGATACATTCAATGTTAAAGACGATTCTAATTTATTTTTTGAATTAAAAATATTCTAGAAGACATGTAAATGTTTGCGTCTATGCTCTAATGTTTAATTTTTTTAAAAATCTCATTAATTAAGACCCTAAAAGTACTTGTAATATACCCAAAGATTTGCAATACATATAGCCTCAAAATTCTTATACATTTTATTAAATCAAAAAAATATTTCAATAATTATTCAACCACTCATATTTTTCATTTTGTGTTTGGTATGCTTTTTCTCAAATTTTAAATTTTTGTAAAGTAACACAATATGATTCATCAATCATTTTTCAAATAATTAACTATTTTTAATTAATAATTTGTTTTAATATTTTTGAAATATTGTAAAATCTTATATCATAAATCTTATAAATCAATACAAAAGTATTTATAATATACATTATAAATCAATTTGTAAATAAATTTAATAAATATTTACAAAATATACACAACATATTTTATTTAAACCATAATTTAATTTAT
>KE152750.1:12442-25441 GCA_000411095.1 Aethionema arabicum
TCTGTCAAGAATAAAGAAAACCTCAAAAATGTGAATTTCATAGCATGAATTAATATTTCAGATAATTTATTTATTGTATTATAAAATTATATAATTGATAATTTTATATACGAAAGTACATAAGACATTAAATCTTATAATACGTTGTACAATATAATACAAAAATGAATGTATCATGTATATTAATAATATATAAATATACACCTATTTAATAATGAACTCAACATCAATTTAATAATTGTACTTTTTTCTATATATAAAAAAAACGCATTTTAAGAAAAAAAAATCACACTGTATAAAAAATAATTTGGTTATACATCGGCGACGACGCAATTAAATTTAGAAACTCGGGGCATAAAATAAAATAAATAAAAGGCACGAGTCCCCAAACTGTAATAAAATAAAAATTTAAAGGGTAAATAAGTAAAATTCACACGTCCTTTCCGCACAACAAGTTGCTTTAAAAATGTTTAGCAAAATCAATAACCCGACCCGGTTTAAATTCGGATCCGGTTCGGGTTAAAATCAGCCATTGTCGTTCTCAGTCAAATAAGAGAGCTCAGAAGCTCAAAGAGAGAGAAAGAAATAGAGAGAGAGAGAGAGTAATTTCAAGCAGAGAATAACAATAATAAGAGTTACAGCCATTAAAGCCACCGTCTTTCTTCAAATCTCCGCCGTCGTTTTCCGTTGCCGGAGAAATCATTCTTAGTTTTTTTTGAAATTAAAAAAAAAAAAATCAAAAAACGGTCTTTTTCTTTCTTTGTCTATCTTTTGTTTTTAATTCTCTGTGTCTTCATGTTCTACAACAGTAAAACCGTGCATGTCCAAAACTTTTCTTTTCTCATTTTACTCAAATCTTTAGCATTTAATCATTAAGCCCTAAGATCTCAAAAACGAAATCACTTTTAAAGAAAGATCTGTTCTTGTTTTTTTTCTTTCTTTTGGGCTTAAACGACATCATCCTCTGTCGTTTCATTAGCTCGAGATCTGTGTATTTCTACTTGACTTGTGAGCTTTCATTTCTGGAGAAACCAAAAGCTATTAATGGGAGATATCAATGGGAGAATGATTATCGTCGAGTAATTTGTAATATGTAGGAAGTTTAAAAGTCGATAAAGTTTGAAGAAAGTGAAAGATTTTGAGCTTATGAGGCTTAAAGCAGTGTTCTTCCGTAGCACATCAGGATTTGGTTGATGTGTTTAGTAAAAATCTGATTTTTAGGGTTTTTTTTGTTGATTTTGAAAGATGGGAGGTGGAAGGGAACAGTTAAAAAGTAAAACTTTTTGTGTCTCTTCATCATAATTACTTGAAATCTTGGATCTTTGAAGAACAAAGTTTGGATTTTTTGTTTTAATTTTTTAAAAAATGAGGTTATCTTCAGCTGGGTTTAGTCCTCAACCTCTTGAAGGTAAAATTACCCTCAAATTTCTCTTTATCTCCATTGTTTCTTTTATAATCTATTGCTTGTTTCTTGAAATAGAATGTTCATAGCTTCTTATGTTTCTTGATTTTTCAACATTGGATTCCATTTTTTAGTTGCAGGAGAAAGAAGAGTTCTTAATTCTGAGCTTTGGCATGCTTGTGCTGGTCCTCTTGTGTCTTTACCTCCTGTTGGTAGCCGAGTTGTGTACTTTCCTCAAGGACACAGTGAACAGGTCTGTTTCTTTATGTGTTGGATTCATGTTTTTGCATCACAAAGACTAAAAATTTTGAGAAATTTCTGGTTTCAGGTCGCTGCTTCGACGAACAAAGAAGTGGATGCTCATACACCAAACTACCCTAGCTTGCATCCGCAGTTGATTTGTCAGCTTCATAATGTTACAATGCATGTAAGAAACTTGTTCTTTGATGCTCCTTTACTTGATTCTCCATGTTTTGCTTCTGTTTTGTGTTAATTAGGACGTAATTTCGTCGTTTTTAGGCTGATGTAGAGACTGATGAAGTCTATGCTCAGATGACATTGCAGCCATTGAATGCGGTATGAGATCTTACCTTTATATCTTTACTTTATGTCAATTCAATGAATTTTGTGTGCTAATTTGTGAACTTTTTGTGAATTCAATGAATTTTGTGGGCTAATT
This sequence comes from Aethionema arabicum, assembly GCA_000411095.1. NCBI lineage: Eukaryota > Viridiplantae > Streptophyta > Magnoliopsida > Brassicales > Brassicaceae > Aethionema > Aethionema arabicum. The sequence continues at coordinate 14,524 of KE152750.1, forward strand.
TGTGAAGTTTCTGATTGATTTTTGTGGTTTTATTTGCAGCAAGAGCAAAAGGATCCTTATCTTCCTGCGGAATTAGGTGTTCCAAGTAGACAACCTACGAATTATTTCTGTAAAACTTTAACTGCTAGTGATACAAGCACTCATGGAGGATTTTCTGTACCGCGTCGAGCTGCTGAGAAAGTGTTCCCGCCTCTGGTAAGTTCAAATTCTTGTGATCTGAAGTGTAGTTTACTTAGGCGTCTCCTCTTTTTTTGAGTAGGATATGTTGTGTTCTTCAGGATTACTCGCAGCAGCCTCCAGCTCAAGAGTTAATGGCTCGTGATCTACACGATAACGAGTGGAAATTCAGACATATCTTCCGAGGTAAGCTCTCTTCTTGAATCCAGTTTCTTAAGCTCTAACTCAAGAACAAAGATACTTACTTTGAATTTTTGTTACAGGCCAACCTAAGAGGCATCTTCTTACTACTGGTTGGAGCGTCTTTGTGAGTGCGAAAAGGCTCGTAGCTGGCGACTCTGTGCTATTCATCTGGTTAGTTTCTTGAATTTTGCAGTTTTCTTGACTGAATTGTGAATCTTGAATCTGATTTATGTCTTTGTAACATCTCAGGAATGATAAGAATCAGTTACTTCTTGGCATAAGGCGAGCGAACCGGCCCCAAACTGTTATGCCTTCCTCTGTTTTATCAAGTGATAGTATGCATTTAGGCCTTCTTGCTGCTGCAGCTCACGCAGCCGCAACAAACAGCCGCTTCACCATCTTCTACAATCCAAGGTACAGATCCAAGATTGAAACATCTTTAAGTTGATTTCATTTTGCTTAAAGATTTCTTGATTTCTTTAGGGCGAGTCCATCGGAGTTTGTTATACCGTTAGCTAAGTATGTGAAAGCTGTTTATCACACTCGAGTCTCAGTTGGTATGCGGTTCAGGATGCTGTTTGAAACCGAAGAATCAAGTGTTCGTCGGTAAGTGATTATAACAGAACTTTTATTAGCTGAATCTCTTCAAGAAAAGCTTGGTTTAAATGGTGATATGATCTTGTTTTTAAGGTACATGGGGACAATAACTGGAATTTGTGATCTAGATCCTGTTCGTTGGGCAAATTCGCATTGGCGATCGGTTAAAGTAGGCTGGGATGAGTCTACTGCAGGAGAAAGGCAACCAAGAGTTTCCTTATGGGAAATTGAACCTTTAACTACTTTCCCAATGTATCCATCTCCTTTTCCTCTTCGGCTTAAACGTCCATGGCCGCCCGGTCTACCTTCATTTCATGGTAGATTTCACAATTTGATTCTCCATTGAAGTCTTGAATCTTCTGGTCTTAGTAATGATGTGTTCCTTGTTGATTTCCAGGTCTTAAAGAAGATGATTTGGGTATGAATTCGCCGCTTATGTGGGATCGAGGACTCCAGTCGCTAAACTTTCAAGGTATGGGTGTAAATCCATGGATGCAGCCTAGGCTTGATGCTTCAGGTTTACTTGGAATGCAAAATGATGTGTATCAAGCAATGGCTGCAGCTGCGTTACAAGACATGAGAGGTATAGATCCTGCAAAAGCTGCCTCATCGCTTCTGCAATTCCAACAACCTTCAGGCTTTTCGATGCAATCTGCACCTTTAGTACAACCTCAAATGCTGCAGCAGCAGCAGCAACAACAGCAGCAGCAAGCGGCGTATCTCGGTATCCCTGAAACTCATCAATCTCAGTCTCAAACTCAACAGGAGAATCATAATCAGTCTACTCAAGTTTCTGCTATGTCTCAGTTTGCTTCTTCTGCTTCTCATCAACAAAGCTTCTCAGATATCAATGGAGGAAACAATCCAATGACAACTTCTGGTGTTGTTTCTCCACTCCATACTCTTCTAAGTAACTTCTCACAAGACGAATCTTCGCAGCTTCTTAATCTTACAAGACAAAACTCAGCAATGACTTCCTCTGGTTGGCCATCAAAACGTCCTGCAGTTGAATCATCTTTTCAAATCTCTGGATCTGCTATGGAGCAATTGGGGCAATCTCAAGCCACTAATGTTCCATTAAACGTTAATGGCGTCTCTTTACCGCCATTTCCGGGGCGTGAATGCTCAATAGAACAAGAAGGGAACACAGCAGATCCACATAGCCATCTTCTCTTTGGAGTCAACATAGATTCCTCTTCACTTTTGATGCAAAACGGTATATCAAATCTTCGAGGTATCGGCCTCGAAGGCGACTCAACAACCATACCTTTCACATCATCTAACTACACCAGTACAGGAGGTAACAACAACAACGATTTTTCGGGTAATCTTGCGATGACACCTTCTAGTTGTATAGATGAATCAGGCTTTCTACAATCCGAAAACATTGGTTCGGAGAATCAACAATCTATAACTTTTGTTAAGGTAAGTAGAAGTAAGTTTATGTTCTAAAGTTTGTGTTTTTTGTTAGAGATTTTGAAAATGTTTTATGTTTGATTTCAGGTTTATAAGTCAGGGTCTTTTGGAAGATCTTTAGACATTTCAAAGTTTAGCAGCTACCATGAGCTGCGAGGCGAGCTTGCTCGCATGTTTGGCCTTGAAGGCCAGTTAGAAGACCCTGTGAGATCAGGCTGGCAGCTTGTATTTGTTGACCGAGAGAACGACGTTCTTCTCCTCGGTGATGACCCGTGGCCGTGAGTTCATTTCCTTTGTTTTCTTACCCGAATTTCGCAAAAAAACTAATCTTAACCTGCAGGATCGGTCCGGAAAACTCTTAAAAGTTTAGCGGCCCCAAACCAAACCGAAAAAAAATAACCTTGTTTGAGATACGAGCTTACTCAGCTTGGGCTCAGGGTCGGTTCTGAAAAAAATAACCTTCGTTTACTTACCATAATTTCGCAAAAACTTATCTTAACCTACAGGATCGGTCTTGAAAACTCTTAAAATTTTTACGGCCCTAAACCAAAACCGAAAAAAACAACTTTTTATTTAAAGAAATGTTTTAAATGTTTAGCGTTTAAGACGCCAGTTTAATCAGCTTGGGCTCAGGGTCGATTCTGACTTAACTTTGACGAATTTTTTGATGTTTGGACAGGGAGTTTGTGAGTAGTGTGTGGTGTATTAAGATACTTTCACCACAAGAAGTACAACAAATGGGGAAAAGAGGACTTGAGCTACTAAACTCCGATCCATCGAATATCGATAAGCTCCCGAACAATGGGAACTGCGACGATTTCGGGAACCGGTCTGACCCGCGGAACCTCGGTAACGGAATTGCATCAGTAGGGGGTTCATTCAACTACTAGAAAATGTAGAAGAAAACCCCTTTTTTTACTAAGTTTCTTAAGTTAAAAAAAAAACAATATCTTTCTTTGTACTTTATATATAAGTTAAGTAGTTTTAAGCTTAGTTAATTACTAGGAAAAGGAACTCTTTTGCCTTTTACCTTACTCTATATATATTGTGTTAAGTGGTAATACTGTAATTATAAGATCTTTTTGATCTTCTGTTATATGAAATATTTTTAATTTTTTTTTTTGAATTTATTTTTTGATAGTGAAATGTGTAATTTGGAGGTATGTTTTGAGTTTTGGTCTAACTTGTGGGACCAATTAAGAAAGTGATTGGGTCCCATTACTTCTTTGTTTTTGAAGTGAAAGCTTTTTTTTTTTGTGTGTGAATGAAACACTAAAATATTCCGACCCGCAATCTTAGGCTTTTTACCCTATAAATGAGATCTAGCAAAGTTCTTATCTTTTTGACACGTGTCGAGTTTATTGTCCTTTGAGGATTCCTACTTTTATTGGTGGATTAATTAATATTTGTACTAACCTAATTTTGAGTGTAGTGATATATTTTTTTTCATGGAAATTATAAGAGTGGACAATGAAAATAATTGTGTAGAATGAAATGAAATTTTTGGAATGATTCTCTCATTTACATCATAAGTCAAATTTTTGTGAAATTGAAAATATTTCGTGAAATTAATTTAATTAAAAGTTTTATCGTTGGTCGATATTGTAACGGAGATAAAAATATGTTTTATGCATTTCAACAAAATATTTTGTATCATTAGTGTTATTTATATTTACCATTATATTTATGAAAATTGGAAAAAAAAAACTATGAAATATAATTCGTTAAAGTGTATAATTTGAACCCATCATATGTTTTTTTTATATGTAAAGTATTACAATCTAAGCTAACAAACAAGTTTAATTTATAACACTTTTGTGTTCTAAAAGTTATAAAAATAATTGAGATATCAAACTCAAGTTTAACTTAGGGTCGGTTATGGAAAGTGATAAAGTAGAATACCATGTTTTAAGAATGTTATTTAAAGTAAAATAAAAATCAAAATTGATAAAGAGATATTTGTAAGTAAGTGTTTTGGTGTGTGAATATGATTCACATATTATATGATATAGTGGTGGGACTATGTTATATATATAATATATATTCTAAGTTAGAAAATGGGACTGGTTGAAAATAATGTTGGGTGCATGTGGTAGGGACATTTTTAGATGACATTACTTAGGGCACTTTCATGAACCCTAATTAAATAGTGTATGGTGACCCATCATTTTGAAACTTTTTAACTTTTTATTCTATTTTAATTTTAACGTTTTCATTTTAATTTGAAAAGTTAGTTTCTTCCACTTATAAAACACTTTTTTTATTTATCTTCCTAATTAAGATGTTGTAACCATTAATTATAAGGTATGTTCGTTAAGAATAGATTCATATACCATATATATAAGCACCTCGCTTTTGTCTAATCTAGAATCTTACATGTTTTCTTTTATATTTAGATCGGTGTCATAAATTTGTTTTTTAATCTTATATTTATGGAGAAAAATATATTGTTTGATTAACGTAATTAATTTAAGTTTTAAAAAGGTTTAATGTTTTGAAGCTTAATTGTATGATATTAACACGGATACGCAGAACGAAAACAGTTAAAGTTAATTGCGAAAGCGATTTGTAAAAAATGTTCAAGAATGAATGTTTGTTTGAGAACATTAAATATGCACATGTATATATATATATATATATATATACATGCACAAATTAGACGCATGCACTTATCACTATATATTTGTATATACTACAACTATTGATATACACAAAATGTAGTCAATACATTTTTGTAAGGAAGAATATGGTTTGCGTCGCAAAAATATAAATTTTGATAATCGAGTTTTTTAAATCATAAACCATAATAACCAAGTTTTTTAAATTGAAATTTTGAATTTATACTTCAAATTACAATATAATTAACTCAAATTATGATTATATTGTTGTTTAATTTTGTGCTTAGAGCTTAACTTTGTGTTTAGAATTTAATATTGATTTTAAAAATTCCAGTTATATATCAAGTTCAGGGTTAAAATCCAGATATAAAAAATCAAGATTTAAAAAATCATTTTGATGGTTGTTGATTTTTCTCACCAAATATAAATATTTCAAGATTTAAAACACCATAATCTTTTCTTACGAAAACCTTTTACTGAATAAAAAATATATAAACAATGGTGGAAGAATATATAAAATGAATTAAGTTCTAATTACAACAATAGTTTGTAACAAAATTTGTTTTATAATTTATGCCTCATAACTCTTTACATAGTAGAGTTTAAATAAATATATTTTTGTAAATAAACAAAAAATAAACTATAGATTAATATGGTAGCAGCTAACTGGGGCTTGAGTGGATATGAAATTTATTGTTATTGTACGATTAATTGATATCTCTTTGTAAAAACGACAGAACAGAAAACGTTAAATGTTATATAATTGAGTGTCGATTATCAATACTTCTTTTTTTCAAATATAAATAAGAAAAGTAAATGAAAAAAGGTACTTTCTGAGTTATAACTCCTACGCAAAAAATGAATAAATAAAATATTTGGACCATCCTTTCACTTCTTAGGACATTGACAATGGATGGAGCTACCTTTGTTTAATTACCAAAAGTTTATGTTCACTACAAAATCGTATCAAATTATTTATCTCTATTTTCTACTTCATATGAATGTATAGCACTTTTTTAGTTTTGAACATATATACAAGATCATATTATAACCTATGATTTATAGTCTTATAATGTTTGAATCGCTCGTAATCATCTTTTCGGTTTATTTAAGGTCCCTTAGATCTATATCATGTCTACGCTATTCCGAGAATTTTGAAAGATTTAACGCATACGGTCTCAAAAAATTAATATATGTTTTCTTTTGACTCATTTTGAAATTGTTACACCTCAAAATACGTTTTATTGTCTTATTGTGAAACTCTAACATGATATGTGATGAGAAAAAAAATTATATGCATTTATGTGATATAAGTCATCTGATCATTTATTTTAAGTTTTTTCGCCATTAATTCTTCTAAACATTTACAAATTAATATATATTAATCATAACAGTCCTCCTCACATAATAATAATCTTATACCGTAAGATTAAATAGACCAACAACCTCGTGTGTAAAATTAAGATAAGATTTTAGTAATTTCATTTGTTACTAATTGATTTAATAATTTTTCATATAAATTCCAAATAGATCCAAATATATATAATTGATATATATTAATTGAGATTAAATCCAAACAATAGACTAAAAAAATCATTATTTCGAAAAAAAAAACCTGTTAAAATCGTTTATAAAAATCTAAATGGATTAACAAAAATATATAAAAAAACTAATTTTATTAATTATCGGTTTATTTCAACAAGAAATTTCTATAGCATTAATTATTCCACTCACAAATTTATACAGATTTGCAGGTTCTAGACCTCGATACTTTTTTCGTATGGACTATCTATTCCAATTCGGTCCACAATTGTAATAATCTAAAACCTTTGGGCTTATTAAGTCAAAAGCCCGCTTATTTTCAGTATAAGCACCAATTTTGCTTTTCGGTTTACTTACAAGTAAACCAATAAACCACCGGTTTTCCATAACCAAAATACCAATTTTGATTCAATTAATTTTCTCAAAGAATTGTGGTGAAATAACCGACCGCCTATCATGTTTTTAATGTGAAAACTCTTAATTTTTTAATTTGGTTTTTAAATCCTAATTTTCTTCGATTTGGTTTTTTAATCCTTTGTCAATCAAACGTTAATTTTCATGGAAATTTTTCCTAAATCGTGATTTTACGTGAAAATGACCAACTTTTTTTTTTTTCTTCTGAAAATCAAACACTCTCATAAACCTATATTTTTCTCATCTATCTCCTTCTCCACTACTAAACCAATAATTTCAAATATCATATTTTTAACATGAAAAATTCTACAAAAATTAACGGATTACTAACAGAAGAGATTAAAAAACCAAATTAGAGAAAATTAAAATTTAAAAACTTAAATTAAAGATTGGAAGTTTTCAGATTGAAAGATCATTTCACCACAATCCATTTTCTCAACTCTAAATTAACTTGTGCCTGAAGGTAACTAACAAAACCCTAACTTACAACACAATCTTTTATCATTCTCTTTTTTTTAGCTATGCAACACAAAATGTACCCACTTTATATTTTAATATTACACAAAGGGATTTAATTTTTAAATTCCACATCTGCTTTTGTTTACTAACAACACAAAATCAAATCTAATATCTCATTTAAAACCAACCACAACATATCTTGTAGTTTGAGGTCGGAATTTTACCGGTTTGCCGGATAAATTCAGCTTCGGCCACTGCCTTCTCAGTATCCCGGGCTATTCGAGCTTCCGCAGAAGCTCGTTTCTCCTCCGATCTTTGCTTCGCCATTGCGATTTTCTTCACCATTTTAGCTTCAGCTTCAGCTTTCATCTGCTCAACTTTAGCCTAACCACAAAACATTGAACTGATCAAGCAAAAGTTTCCATAGAAACCACAACAAACCTTACTACACAATATAGGGATTATAGTCATTTAGACCTTAAATTATCTCTGTTTGATAAAAAAACTTTATACTAAAAAAATGGATTTTTAAATCTAACCGGATTTTTTAAACTCTAAACAGTTATTTTTTTTACTATAATTGCAAATTCGTAAACCTTAATAACCGGGTTTTTTAAACCTAAAACTTAATAACTGATTTTTTAAACCAAAAACGCAAATTTAAACTTGAAATTTTTTTTTTTTAATTTGGAATTATCGTTTAATTTTGTATTCTAAGTTTAATTTTGATTTGAAAAACCGGAAAGCTTTAAAAAAACTCGAATACCAAAATTCAGAGTTTTAAAAAATCATTTTTTATAGTTGAGGATTTTTTTCGCCAAACATAAATAGTTCAAGGTCTAAAATATACCTCGATTCGTCGCATTTCTGCTTCAAGTTTAGCTTTCTCCTGACTTTCCCAAGCTTGAATTCTGATCTCTTCACGCTTATACCTAAAATTTCAATTCAAAAACTTCAAGATTCAGCTCATTTTAATTCTTGATTTCATCTTAAAACATTAAAGATCACATCAAGACATAACCAAACCTTGCGGTATGCTTTGATTTCTCAACTTCTTCCCAAGCTGCAGCTCTTTTTTCAAACTCAATTCTCTGTAACTCCTCTGCATCAGAGTTTTCGACATTTTCGTTTTCTCCTTTACTTGCCCACGCTGCGATATTCGTCTTCCCTAACTGAACTCCCAAAGCTACAATCTCTCTTCTTGTCTTCACCTTCATTTCCTCTTCAGACAATTCTCTTCTTGTGTTTTGTTGTAAAGATTCTTCATCTTCTTGGCCCGAAATGGACCGACCAACACCGCCTCCTCTAGGAGTAGAAGGTAGAGAAGAACTCGGACTGCGAAGAGGAGTAGTTGCATCAACTGGTGTAACAGATCTTGATGGTTCTTGACTCGGTATTGGCGTCATTTCGGTTCCCATATCTCTCATACATACAGATCGAATCGCTAAACCAGCTGCCACAAGTTTAAAACACTTAAATCTAATCAAGATCCAATCAAGAAATCAGAGTTTTTGTATCTACCTGATGTTGTGTCATTGCTTTGTGTGGATTGATCAATCAATAAGTTTCCTCCATAGCTTTGAATTGAAGGTTGAGATGGATCAATCCTCGGTTTACTCTGCTCGAAACTTCCATTGTCGGGTACTACTCTTATCGGCATTCTATTCGCTTGACCGCAGAAAGAACTGTTCTTTCTCATCATGTTTTGTTTGCTTACAATCCATTTCTCAGCATCGTTCCATTTCGAAGGTATTTGTCTTGAAGGGTAAGCTCTCGAGGCACGGCCACGATGAAACTCGAAGCTTGAAGAGCTTGCGTTACTGTCGTAATCGAGATTTTCGTCTTCTGAAGGTCTAATGTGAGGATGAGGAACAATATTCAACTCATTCTTTTTAGATTGTTGAGGTTTAAGCTGATCGTTTTCGGTTAGGATTGTGTCGTACCGCTGTTTCGAGGCTTGATTTTCGATCTCTGCGAGGTTAAAAGCCGGTTCGTTTTGATGTTTAGCTTCTCCTACATCTGTACTTGAAGCCAGAACTGAATAAAACCAGAACAAAGACACAAACTTTAGATAAATTTAGAAGTTAAAGTGATCAAGAAATCAATCCTAACAATGAGCAGAGACATTAAACAAGGATAGAGCCAAAAAAAACACAAATTAAAGCTACAAACTTTAGTCAACAGCACATCAAAGACACAAACTCATCTCACAACAGATCAAAGACTCAAAATTTAGCCAACAACAAAGCAAAAGAGACAAAAACAGAGCAAAGACACAAACTTTAACCAAGACCTGAGCAAAGACACAATCTTTAGCCAAGAATAAAGACTCAAATTTAGTCAACAACAAAGCAAAGACACGAAATGTAGCCAAGAACTGAGCAAAAACACACAAACTTAAGCCAAAAATTGAGCCAACACACAAACTTTTAGCCAATAATTGAGCAAAGACACAAACTTTAGCCAAGAATATGACACAAAATTTAGCCAACAGCAAAGCAAAGACACGAAATTTAGCCAAGAACTGAGCAAAAACACACAAACTTAAGCCAAAAATTGAGCCAAACACAAACTTTGAGCCAATAATTGAGTAAAAACACAGACTTTAGCAATGTTAATGACAAAATTAACAGAGAAGGAGAGAATTAAACCATGATTATGTTCGTCTGGATATGAATTAGAAGCCAACAAACTGTTCATAGAGACTTCAATGTCTTCTGCAACTTGAAGACGAGAAGGAGATGTTCTTGATGAGTTACTGTTAGACCCTTCTTTCTTCTTGTTATGATGTGGTCCCATTAACTTCATACGTAGCTTAGTCGGCGAAATTATACTCTTCTGCAACTCATTCAATAAAATTAAAACCTTAAATTAACTCACTTTTTTTCCAAAAAACCCCAAAACTTTAACCTTTTTCTGATTAACCCAAACTAATTACCCAATTCAGAGAGAAAAAGGCTACAAATTTCAGCAATTGAACCGTTAAAAACCCCAACAAAAAAAAGTTAATCTTTTTCTCCAAGAAATTATTCACCAAGAGAAAAAACCCAGAAAATTTTAAATAGGAAAAGGAACAATGCAAAGCTAAAAATTCCAATTTCATATCCAAATATTTCAATGGAGATGCGCAAGAGAAGAGAGAGAAGATTGTACTAGAGAGAGGAGAGAGAAGGGTTTTGAGTTACCTGCAATTTCTTCTCTATTCTTTCGTACTCCATTGTTATATCTCAAATCTGAAAAGCTAAATCTATCTTTAAAATACTTCTTTGTTTTATATATCTGCAGCCGTATAAATGAAGATGAAGATCAGCTCAAGCTTTCTCTCTTTCTAATTCTCTGAAGAAGAAGAGAGACAAAATGGGTTTTTTATTTTCTTTCAAGGGTTTTTGAGAATTTTTAGATAATGATTGAGGAAAAGACGAATTTATTTTGTTTTATTTTTTGTCTTTATTTTGAGAATTTATTAGTATAATTTGTGTGTGTAAGAGAAATATTAAAAAAAAAAAAAAAAA